>CM019149.1:130533794-130611811 GCA_009733165.1 Naja naja | reverse complement strand
AAAAAAAATGAAGCCATCTTAAACAAACAATTAACACAAAGAATTCCACAAAGAAGAGGAAAAAGAAGGAGGGCTACAAATGGGAGATTCAAGAAAGTAACTAAAATGGGGAATACTTGTAAAAATCAGAAAGATAGAAAGAAACAGCAGAAAAGTAAAAGGGTGAAGGAAAATATATATATATAGAGAGATATAAACCAGAGGAAGAAAAGGTTTGGGAAAATAAAAGGGAAGAGAGGTATTGAGGAACAGGAACAGGAAGAAAGAAAATAGGGGGATTGTGAAATAAAGGGGGATATTTTTTTACCTAGAATACATAGAGATACTGGTTAATGAATTAAGAAAGGTGATTCCGCATTGATATGAGAAGCAGTAATAATGTACTTTGTGATTATAAATTATAGAATATAGACTATAGAGAGGAAGGAGGGGCACTGATATTCTCTTAGAAGATGAATATATGTTCTTTTTTTATTGTTAGAAGAAAGGTTAATGTTTAGTACATATATTGAAATGATTGAAATGAATTGTGAGGAGGCTTAAAATGGCCAGGATTAGTTAAATAATTAATAATAATAATAATTTATAAGACTTGTATGCCACCCTCTCTCCCTAAGGACTCAGGGCGGCTAACAATAAAAACCCAGTACAAAATTTACAATAAAACAAATTAAACAATTACAAGCCTAATACACTAAAATAATAGAATTAAAATTAATTAAAAACTCTAAAGCAAACCCCACCCTGGTCAGGCCAGACCGGCCTGTTGAAAAAGCCAGGTCTTCAGGTCATGGCGGAAGGAGCGGAGATCAGGGGCCATATGAAGGCCCAAGGGGAGTTGGTTCCACAGGGTGGGTGCTCCCACAGAGAAGGCCCTACCCCTGGGCACCGCCAATCAACAATGTCTAACTGATGGTACCCCAAGGAAGCCCTGCCTGTGGGAGCGTACCGGGCAACCGGAGCGAGATGTCAGCAGGAGACGCTCCCGCAAGTACCCTGGACCCGAGCCATGTAGGACTTTATATGTTGTTACCAATACCTTGAATCTCACCCGGAAGGCAACCGGCAACCAATGCAGGTCGCACAGGAGGGGTGTAACATGGGAGTATCGGGACACCCCCATCACAACCCATGTGGCCGCATTCTGTACCAGCTGCAACCTCTGGGTGGTCCGCAAGGGCAGTCCCATGTAGAGAGCGTTGCAGTAGTTGATTCGGGAAGTGACGAGTGCATGAGTGACTGTCTGTAGGGCATCTCGGCTCAGGTAAGGGCGCAGCTGGTGAACCAGCTGCACCTGGGTAAATGCCCCCCTGGCCACAGCTCCCAACTGCTCCTCCAAACTGAGCTGTGTATCCAGGAGGACACCCAGGATTAATTGTTTCTTTTTTTTATTTTTCTTTTCAATATTATAAATAAAATCTTATGGAAGTAAAGGGAGAAAATATACTGCGGAATCTGATTGAAAAGTACAACGCAGAATAGTTTATTTTTTCTAGGAAATTATTATTATTATAATTAAGTGAAATAGATATTTTATTGGGACTTACAGATGAGGGAATTAAGATATATTTAAACCACTGAGGTGACACCCCCAAACTAGAAGGTGAGGGGAAATCTATGTCTTGTTTTATGATTATAAGCTTGTATCGATTTGGACTTTATGGAAAGAATATGTGATGGAATTGCCAATTTGACAGGCAAAAGAATTAAAAGGGAATAAATATGAAGATATGGGAATTATTAGTGACTTAAATGAGAAAAGAATACTCTGGAAAAGGCTATATTTAAAAGAAATGTTAATGCTTAAGAAATACATTTGAAATAAATTGAAATGAATTGAGAAGGTGTTTAGAATGAAAGTAATATTAATGATTAGGATTAATTTGTTAGTTCCTTTTCTTGTAAAAGTGGAGAGGTAAAATGAGAAAATAACATTTTGGAAAAGGACGCGTTTAAAAGAAATGTTAATGTTTAAGGAATATATTTGAAATAAATTGAAATGAATTGAGAAGATGCTTAGATGGAAAGTAACATCACTTAAAATAATTAATTTATTTCTTATTTTTCTTCGTAAAAGTTGAAATGGAGAAGTAATAAATAGAATGAAGTTAAAAATGGATAAGATAGGATGTTGAATGTTAAAAATGAATATATAATTACTGTCATATTTGCACGTAAAAAGGGTGGCTCGGAATTATGTTGTACACTGAAAAGAGCCTTTTTGTATGTTGCTTTGGAAAAACTGAATAAAACTTGTTTAAAAAGAAAGAAAAAGAAAATGCACTGCATGCAATGTAATAGCTCCAATCAATACCAGTAAAGTCTTTTATTTGGAAGTCATCAATCAAATAAAAAGTCTCTTTGGAGTCAAACTCAGCATCTGGAAACTGCATGGATACAAATCTGTGTTGTTTTCTTAAGAATTTTTTAAAACCTACCAGCCAGGACCTTACTTGTGAATATACAGTATACCATTTTTTTAAAACCATGGATTACTGTAGCTGTCCAATTCTGCTTTAAAATTCAATGTAATATAAATTTCCTTCTTCAAACAGAAAGCATATTGCAGACAACTGTTTTTATTATCAGAAAGCAACTGAATTTAAAACAAAAACAAAAAACAAAGCAGAACTGAATGTCATTTCCTTGAAAAATTAAATCTTCCCCTTTCCTAATTCCACAAGTGGAATTCCATAAGTGGAAATTCTAGAGCCTATGCTGTTAATGTCCAAGAGTCCAATAGTTCCCTTGCCAAGATTCCTATATAAGCAGATAGAGTACTGCAAATCGCAAGTATACTTCTGAGCGATTCAAAATTTACTGTTCGACTTGGGAAATGTGGTTCATTTCTGATACTTGGGAGGTTAATTGCTATAATCCTGTGGGTTGCCTTCTCTTTGCATTTCAAGAAAACAGTTTATAGAGGGAGGACTTGAGAATGAGGATTTGCTCTGGTCAGAGTTCAGAGCCATAAGTGTTGTGACTGAAAATACACAGCAAATATAAATAATACTAGGAATAAACTGTAAGAGGAAGTTGAATCTTTTGCAACAATAAAGATTTGGCATTCTAAACCACCGTTTCCTAAATGTGGGATAGCCAAGACTCCATACCCTTATGAGTAATAACATCTAAGAAGGCTTCCTTGGAAAATTCCTCAGAGGAATGTGCTCCTCCCCTTTCATTCTGTTAGTTGCTGATCTGACCACACACCCCAGTCAGAAAGAGTTATAATCAAGACATTGACATACAGAGATGCAGCAGGGAGTTTTGAAGGCAGCTCACTCTGCTACTTCTCTGCAAACCATGTCCAAAATCTTGCCAAGAGAATAGTAGAGACATCTCTGCATTGGTATTGGTATTATTTAGATGATTAAATTGCACTGTTAACAATAATCACCTCCTTACAGGCAGGCAAAGATGTCTAGCAGCTTTTAGTGGAGTTTGGTATTTGGGGAACACATGAGGGTTTATTTATTATGTGGGTTTAATTATTATAATTATACAATGTGTTTTAGAATGTATTGAGCTGATGCACACTAGGTACATGAATACTTTTCCGTGCTTCCTTATTTCTGTAAATGCTCTCACAATGGAAAAACAAGAATCTGTGTTGTGAAATTGATATGTATCTAACCTCACAATCGATACAAAAGGAATGAGTGGGTGAAAGAGCCATGGAAAAGATACACGCTGAGCATTAGAAGACAATGCACATGGATGACAGAAGAAACGGAAGTATATGGTATCATCAAGAGAGTAAAAGAATTGAAATTGATAATGTTCACATAGCAAGAAGAACTGACGGCAGGTGGGCCAAGGCAGTCATAGAATGGATGCCACTTGATAAAAAGTGTCCATGAAAGAGACCTGAAACAAGATGGATTGACAACATAAGCAAGTATTGCGGGCCCAATTGGCAAAAGAAAGCTCAAGACTGAGCTTTGGTGGTGCAGGCTGTTAAATGCCTAGCACTTAATTCCAGCTGCCTGCAATTAATGCAGGCTCGAATCCCACCAGGCTCAAGGTTGACTCAGCCTTCCATCCTCTCGGGGTAGGTAAATTGAGGACCCAAGATTGTTGGGGGCAATTAGCTGACTTTGTAAAAATGCCGCTTAGTAATAAGCAGGCATATACAATGGAATGAAGGCTATTGCTGAGTGCATTGGGTTGCACTCCAAAAATTGTAAGCTGCCCTGAGTCTCCGGAGAAGGGCGGCATATAAATATGAATTTTAAAAAAAAAGACTGTATAGGTTGGAAACATGCAGAAAAGGCCTTCATCCTGCAGTGGATAGACAATAGCTAAAATGATGATGATGATGATTGTGTGTGATCACTGATGTTGCACATTGTTAGTTTCCTCCTTTGATTACATTATATTAGACACTCTGTTACATACATACATATATACATACATTAAATAGAGTATCTAATATAATGTAATCAAAGGAGGAAACTAACAGTGTGCAACATCAGTGATCACACACAATCATCATCATCACCATCATTTTAGCCATTGTCTATCCACTGCAGAAGGATGAAGGCCTCTTCCGCATGTTTCCAATATATTATATTCTATCTAAACCAGAGGTGCACAATCTAGTTGTCTAGGACCTTGTGCCTTGTTAACTTTGGGGTCAAACTCTCAAGCCCATCAAAACATTTTCATCAAATTTTAACTGTCACAAAAAGTAAAAATTGTCTGCATTAGATAATTATCAGAGTTTGTAGCACTAGCCATGGCGTTATGCATGAAGTTTCCTTTGTTTGCTGTGTGGATTATAATGTAATTAGTAAAATAAGCATTTTTATGTGAACCAACATGCTAAGAGTACAACATGTTGAATAATTCACTATTTTAAAATATAACTATAATGTTCACCTCAGCATAACCTTCATAGGCCCTGGAAGAAGACTGGCTTGAGAAAATTCACCCTGCAATAGGGACAAAGAACAACAAAATATTTCCTTCCAGAAGCTGTATTCTGAGGAGCAATTGCTTTGTTACGTAAGAGTGATGTATTTCTAAGAGAAAGCCATTATTTGAAAGCTTCTTCTGGAACATATGAACTTTACATAGAATGGAAAGTAGCCCCAAGGCAAGGATTGCTGTTTTGTTTTGCTATATAACAGGCTACCCGACTTCTACTACTAAAAGGCAGCTCAGAAGCACTAAATTACTGCCTTTGTTTGGCTTTTCATTTGCTTCACTTTTCAGTTCTGGAGCTGAATTCAGGGGTCATTGCCCATATCTTTTGTGCTCTTTCAAAAACAACCCATTAAAATCACATGTCCTTGTATTAAATCAAGGATCTTCAAACTTGTCAAGTTTAAGACTTGTGGACTTCAACTCCCAGAATTCCTGAGCTAACATGACTGGAGGAAGAATTCTGGGAGTTGAAGTCCACAAGTCTTAAACTTGCCAAGTTTGAAGAGCCCTGTATTAAATCATGAAAGGAGACAAGCTTCTAAGACAGATCTAGAACTCTGGATGTGACTATTGGGAGACATGACAACACTACTGCATTTACTTTACAACTTTTTACAATGAGGAACTTCCTGTATTTCCTTACGCTATTTGCCTTAGCCTATGCAAAAGGAAAAGTAATCCTTGTTTGAGTTTCCACTGGGAGGTACTTCATGTCAATGCAGGAGCTCCTGTTTTCCTAATAACCCCCAAGTCAGATGATCTTTTTGGCTTGTAAGAAAAGAAAGGCAAACAAGCAGGAAAGCAAAATGTTAGCCTGCCTGAATTGAAGGTTGTACAGTCATTCAGTCACTTCTCCTTCTTCAGGATGTAATTTTGCCAAGCTTGCCTAACAGTGATTGCTTCTTGGAGTTGAATTAGAATAGAGCTGGAAGGGACACTGGAGGTCTTCTAGTCCAGCCCCCTGCTCAAGCAGGAGAACCTATACACACACACACACACACACACACCAAATTATATAGCTAAAAGTGTGTAGATTTGGGATGAACACCCTTTGAACTGTGTGGGAGTAGGAATGGATTTCCAGATGAAAAATTGTAGACTACAGGAACCAGGAGCACTACTTGGGTGACCCTGAGGACACAGATAAGTGCTTCAACTACTCTCTAAAAGAGTGTAAATGACCAGCTGCTGCAAGGATTATACATCCTTCCATTCCCCACTGTTAAGTTTGCATAGAGAGGCAGACACGGAGTGCTTCAGCTCTTAAGTTTATTGTGACTTCAACTCAGAATGGACCCGACTGGCTTTGCTGTGGCTGCTACTTATAGTTGGCAGCCTCAGCTGACAGCCAATCAGAGTGCAGGTTTTTCCCGCACTTTTTAAACCAATCATCTCCAACACTTTACAAGAACAATTCAAACTAAACCAATGATTTCAAACACTGCATACATAACACCCCTCCCCACTAGGTTCAGTCCATACTCAAACCCCATCTATCTAATGTATTCTTTTAAATACGTGGGTCTCTTACGTGTACGTTGAGACCTACGTGGTTCAGATGTTCTAAGGTTCTCACCTTGTGAGTGAGGAAATGTGTCTGTTGACATTTCCTTACTTGGACTTCTAGTAATGGTAGAACCTGTTTGGTTACTACAACCTGGTCTCTCCTCCCAATCCATCTCCAACCCAATGTCAGCACCTAAGTCAGGTAGTGATGTGCAATCTTCCATTTGTAAAAATGGTTGTTGGCACTGTGACAGGTTTTGGGATGGTTCCTGTCGTGTTAGCTCATTACACATGGGTTTGATTCTTGCTTGCTGATTATCCTCATAATCCTCCCCTTCCCCCCTAGAAGAGGCAGTAGGTATGGGAACCAGAGAGGAGCAATGGCGATCCTCCTGAGGTAGTCTGGATCTTAGCTGATCAATGTGCCTGCTCCAGAGGACACCATCCTCCGTTTGTACCCTGTAAGACCTGGGGCCTGTGATTTGGGTTATCTCAGCAGGAATCCATAATGGTTCACCCAGAAGATTTTTTGCATAAACAGAATTACCCACAGAGAATGTGCGAATTTTGCTAGTGGAATCTAGCGGTGCGTTGGGTGCGTAAGTGGGATGAAGGCGGTCAAGGGGAGATCTGAATTTCCTACCCATCAACAACTCAGCTGGGGTTAAGTTAGTTGAGGGGTTGGGAGTGATATGCTGGACACTGAGTAGTTTTTCAACTTTCTCAGTGGTGTCCCCTGGACCCAATTGCTGAAGTTTTTCCTTGGTAAATTGTACCATGCGTTCAGCCTGGGCATTAGCTGAAGGATGCCCAGGGGCTGTCAGGGCGTGTCTGATACCCTGCTGTGCTAAATATGATTCAAAAAGGTTGGATGTAAATTGAGGACCATTGTCAGAAACGAGTACATCAGGTAACCCATGAGTTACAAAAAGTTTCTTAAGCTGTTTGATGACAGCTTCAGCTGTGGTGGATGCCATAGGGATAACCTCTAGCCATTTGGAGTATGCATCTACTATAATAAGGAAAGTGTGCTCTCTGGTAGGGCCAGCAAAATCAATGTGAATCCTGGACCATGGACACCTAGGACATTCCCATTCCTGTTTGGGGGAAGAGGTGGGGCAGGCCTGACTACCTGACAGTTGGGACAGGATGCAACCCAGTTTTCAACCATTTTGTCAATACCTGGCCACCATACATAACTCCTGGCCAATCCCTTCATTCTGACAATTCCTGGATGACCCTCATGTAACATTTCCAAAACCTCTTTCTGTAGTTTTGCAGGAATAACCACCCTGTTACCCCACAAAATACATCCTCTTAATACAGATAATTCAGTTTGCCTGGATTTAAAAGGTTGGGCAAGTTGAGGTAGATCTTGTAGTGGCCAACCTTTCTTAATCCAGCCTATAACAGGAGCCAATCTCAGCAGCGTGGACTGGAAGCTTGGCAACAGTTTCTAGAAAAAAGGTGAAAGTCTCAGGAGCAGGGTCCTCAGTGTTTGAAGGAAGTGGGCAGCGACTCAAAGCATCTGCGTGCCCAATGTCTTTTCCAGGTCTGTGGATGAGTTTGTATGAATAAGCAGCAAGAAATTCAGTTCATCTCAGCATTCTTGGTGACAGGGTCATGGGTGTTGGTTTGTCTCCTGCCACAATGCCTAAAAGAGGTTTGTGATCTGTCACAATGGTGAAACTTCTCCCATAGACGTACTCATGGAACTTCTTGACAGCTGCCACAATTGCCAAAGCTTCCTTGCCCAGTTGGTTGTAGTTTCTCTCTGCTTTAGTCAAAGTGTGAGAGTAAAATGCAATAGGGGCTTCCCTTCCACTGGGAAGCATGTGGCTCAACACCCCCTCCCCACTCCAAAAGGGGATGCATCACAAGTCAGTACAACAGGCAAATTCTCAGAGAACTATATCAGTACAGAATCAGACGTGATTAGTCTTTTAATACTGTTAAATGCTGATTGTTCTTTTCTGCCCCAGACCCAAACAGATTTCTTGTCTAGCAACCTATGTAGGGGTTCTGCAATAGTTCTCTTCTGAGGTAGAAACATATGATAGAAGTTAATGAGTCCCAAGAATGCTTGTAAATCTGTTTTGCATTTGGGCCTGGGGGCTTCTTTGATTGCCTGAACTTTGGCTTCTGTGGGGTGGATGCCATGTTTATCAATCATGTAACCCAAGAATTCCACTTTGTCAGTTCTAAGTGTGCATTTTTCTTCTTTGACTTTTAACCCCACTTTTTAAAATCTGGTTAGGACTTCTCTGAGTCTCTTGTCTAACTGACTGTCATTTTCAGCAGAGATTAAAACGTCATCAAAATAGGGCACCACCCCTGGCAACGCTTGTAGCATCCTTTCCATAAGGCTTTGAAAGATGCCTGGTGCCACGCTTACTTCAAATTGCAACCTTTTGCATTTGAAAGCACCTCTATGGGTTACAATGGTTTGGGCTTCTGCAGTGGCATCATCAACTGTTAACTGTTGATATGCCTGGGCCAGGTCCAATTTGGCGAAAACTGTGCCCCCGCCAAGAGAATGTAATAAATGATGCACTACTGGAACTGGATATGCGCTCTGTTGTAGCGCATGGTTCAATGTCCCCTTGTAGTCTCCGCAGATTCTCACAGACCCATCAGTCTTGACTGGTGTGACTATGGGTGTCTCCCACCTGGAGTGGTCAGTGGGCTCTAAAACCCCTTGAGCTATAAGTTTATCTAATTGTGCATCAGTTTTTTCTTTTAAGGCAAAAGGAACCCTTCTGGGTTTTAAATGGATTGGTTGCACCTTGGGATCTATATTGAAAGTGATAGGGGTCCCCAAGTACTTGCCTAATCCATCGTTGAAGACCTCTGGAAACTCAGACTTCAAGGCCTCTTCCCACTCAGTGTTGCTCACGTGATTGATGCCAGTTACCTCGATGCCCAGCGGGTTGAACCACTCAAGTCCCAGCAAACTTGGGTGATCCTTGTCCACGATGGTCAGGGGTAGACACTTGGTGTGGCCCTTGAACTTCACATTGAATTCTCTTGTTCCAACTACTGGAATCTTGTTCCCTTGGTAGTCTTTAAAAGTCAATGCTTGATTCTTGAAGTGATTCTTCTGGATGTTTGGAAGTAGTCTGTGAATAGTGTCCCATGACACCATAGATAGGTATGAGCCTGAGTCCACTTCCATTTGGCAAGGCCTTCCCTCAATAGGTACCTTGACATGCACTTTTCTGTTTTTTAGAGGAGAAGAATGACCAATAGTTACTGTTTGATGAGTTTCATTCTTCCCATTTGCTTCTGTGCTGTGCCCCATTTTCTCACTGAGGTTGTTTGGCTTGAATTCTTTGTCTTTGGTTGCAGCAAACTTCCTTCTGCTTGGTGGAGTTCTGGATGATTTGCAGATTCTTGCTAGGTGTCCTCTTTTTTCACAACGGAGGCAAATGGTGTCTAGAAACTTGCATTCAGTGGGGTGGCTTCCCCCACAACCTCTGCAGTAGAAATCTTGCCTCTTTCTTCCCAGGTCTTTCTTTTTTTGCTCCATTCTGAGTCTGTAAATTCCTTCCTCCACCTCACTGCAATTCGACTCAGAATCTCGTTCCTCACAATGATTTGTAGTGGAGTTTTCCCCATCAGAATGGCTCATGGCCCTGTTCATCTTCCTCATGGCTGCTGCTGAGGACTTGGTAGCTTCTGCTGAAGAAGCTTCGTCTATTGCTTCTTTCAGCGTGATCTTAGGTTTCATTAATAACTTGTTCTGTAACACCTTGTCTTTAAGGCCCAGGACAAAACGATCACGCATGGCCTCCTCTAAACTGTTGAATTCGCATGCACCCCCAATATCTCTTAAACTTGCTACGAAATTGTTTATGCTTTCGTTTTCCCCTTGATCATGATGATAAAACTCGTGTCTCTTAATGAGGCACGATACTTGTGGCACGTAATGGGCTCTTAACAGCCTTTCCAGATCAGGCCAAGCCATTACCTTCACATCTGCTGCTCCCGCGAGTGCTTTCACCATCTTGAAAACCGCCGGACCACAGTACATAAGAAAGACTGCCCTCTTCCGCTGCTCAGAAATGGCGGCCAGATCGCTTCCTTCCAGAAACATCTGAAAGCGATCTGCATATGACTCCCAGTCTTCTACCGTCGGATCGAACGGGGCTGGGGGGGGTGTTCAGCGCAGCCATCTCGCTCTTCTTCTGTTCCGCGTTGCCTTCTCTTCAGGGGAATCCCATCCTTTTCGCCAGTGTTAAGTTTGCATAGAGAGGCAGACACGGAGTGCTTCAGCTCTTACGTTTATTGTGACTTCAACTCAGAATGGACCCGACTGGCTTTGCTGTGGCTGCTACTTATAGCCGGCAGCCGCAGCTGACAGCCAATCAGAGTGCGGGGTTTTCCCGCACTTTTTAAACCAATCATCTCCCACACTTTACAAGAACAATTCAAACTAAACCAATGATTTCAAACACTGCATACATAACACCCACTATCCTGTCAGAGCTGAAGAAGCTTCTTGGATGAGAAGCGAAACATCTTCAAAAGGAAAAAAAAACAAGTCCAGTTGCCTCCTGAAAAAAGTATCTTTGGGGCAACCATGATCTGGATGACTGAGACTATCTACAGACTTCCTGAATGATAGGATACATGGACAGTAGAAATGGGGTTGCTTGTTTCTTCTGCCCTTCTCAATTCACTGTCTGAAGCAGATTACTTGTTCTGCTTCAGGAGGAAGGCAGACAGGCCTTGCATGCGAGGGGCCTGAATAGTCTTAGGCATTAAACATTGAAATTCAATCAGATGACCAAAGAAATGTCTGGGGAGAAACTTGCTTCACTGTACCTTGGTGGCAGCCTCACTCCCTTCTATCACATCAATGACATCATTCTCCCATGCTGTCAGTAGTCCTGGGCAGTTTCCCAGCACCTAATTCATATTGATTAAATTATGCTGCTCATCCATCCATTGCTTCATCCTCTGTTTTGGCTTATACTGTAGTTCACTAGGGTTCCTCTGTAATTTTTTTGCAGTCATTTTTGTACATGTCCAGACATTGTCACTTGAGTTCTTGAGCCACTGAGTTTCTCCAATTGCTCAAGGAAATTTGTACTCATTTCCTTCATTTGTCCTGTCAAGTAAAAGAAGACGAAACCTCTTCCTGTAATACCTCTGATATTTCAGAAATAAAGGCTTGTGGAATAAGTTTGCTTTCTGCCAATGTTGATATCAGGTCTTGAATCCAAAATAATACAGTGTAGAATGCAATAAAGGCTGACTCTTAAAGTCACCCATCCACCATGGTAAACCAGTCAAAGATCTTATTAGCTGGGCTGTTGGTTTGAGTTCCAAGTTTGGCAATTTGGAGCTTAGACCATCAGCCTGACTACCAACCCAAGCTATTTATTATATTCAAATACATTTCAATCTTACTAGCTTTCATCACTGAGCAATAGCAATAGCACTTTAGACTTATAAACTGCTTTACAGTGCTTTACATCCTTCTCTAAGTGGTTTACAGAGTTTGCATATTGCCCCCAACAATCTGGGTCCTCATTTTATCAACCTCAGAAGGATGGAAGGCTGAGTAAACCCATGAGCCCATGAGACTCCAACTGCTGAATTGCTGGCAACTGGAAGTCAGCAGAATTAGTCTCCAATACTACACTCTAACCACTGCGCCATCATGGCATATGCTAAACTGAGTCCCCTTTCAACTACAACATCATGATTGATTATTTTAGTTTTGCTGAGTTTCTTTGTAGGGAAAAAGAAACACCAATTTTACTTGTGTTTTACTTGTCCAGTGTTTTACCAGAATAGTACAATTTGACAGTAACTTGCAGCAGAAACTATAGAAGCAGAATAGAAACTGTAAACAAAACCACACTACCACACACCACAAATTTCACACTAGTAAGTATTCTGCTGACTCAAGAATGGGTGCATAGTTCTTTACTCAGCAATGAGTAGGTCCTTACTTTGCTTCACTGACTCTTGATTAAATCATGTACTTTTGAACTAGCTTGTTCAGTCTAAAGGCATAGCTCAAGGCTGTTATCTGAAAAATAATCTTGGAAAGACTGTGTCACAGAGAAGCCTTTTTGCTGTAAAAAGTACAAACAACCATATTAACAGTAAAAATGTTATCAAGCTGAGAGGCAGAATCCAACAAATGGAAATTGTTCCTATCCACTTTAACCCATGGAACAAATTAATTGCAAGTTCTAACATGATACTATACCTGCCTTCTCAGTAATATAATATTGCCTTTTGTGCTCTGCGTACATACACACATACACATACAGCTCAACACCAGGAAATTCATCACAGCAAGGCATTTCATCTTCCCATTTGAACAGGAAAGACCACCCAGATGAAAACATTCCTTATAACAACTTTTGCCATTGTTAAATGTAGCTGGCAGCTTTAAGTGGCTTAAAAATTGGCACTCTTAAATGGCTAGAATGGAATCAATGTTCCACAGCTGGGATACTTCAGCTGGAGAAGCATCTTTCTCATTTTCCCACAATGCTCTTCAGCTAAATTATACTTATTTATTAGTGGTTTATATTTATCTAGCAAACTCTGTTCCCTAGAGAAAAGACATGGGATATCATAATTGTGGGCCCCCTGAAGTGCAAATACCTTTCGAAAAGCAATAATTATATATTATACAGTGAAAGGTATTATGAGTTTTCTATTAATTTAAGACAAGTGCTACATATTTGATCTAATCAAGTCTTATACAGTGTACATTGATTGTTTTCACAGCTTTGGAAAATGCCAGGATTCTGCAGCATTGCTTGCTCATTCTCATAGAGTTTGAGAGATAATAAGGTGGGTTGTTTTAAGTGGGGAAAGGAGAGAAATTATTTCTTCAGTGAACTTAATATAGGAATCTAGACTGCAACATTCTCTTTCTAAAGGGATTATATGATCATAATTACAGTGGAAATGTGGTACGTTTCTTTTAGTTTTGTTTGTTAAAAGGCTTGTGCTGGTATGTTATACTCAGAGTTTCTCTTCTTCTTTTCTTCTTCAGAACTGAAGAAACTTCTTGGATGAGAAGCAAAGGAAAAACAAAGGAAGTCCAGTTGCCTCTTGAAAAAGCACATTTGAAACATCCATGACATGGATGACTAAGAATCTCCACAGATATTCACAGGTTGATAGCAGTGGTAACTAGGTTTTTCCATTACTGTTGAGTTTGGTAGATTTGCTAAACATTGAGGGAGGGGGGAAGGGTTCCACCACCATGTGATTATGTCACAACATTGTCCAGTCATTAGTTTCTGTCCACTTCTAGTCAAATAGAGTTGGACTTAGTAACATTTCCAGTACTGACCTCTTCAGTGTTCTTGGTACTCAGACAAAGGGAAGGAGGGAGAAATTTTCTTTCAATGTGACTTCACCAAAAAGGCAAAAGATTTTAACTGAATAATTAAAACCAGTTTAGGGAATGAAATTCTCCATGGGAGCAAGCAATTCCTGTTCAGAAAAAGTATGTGATCTCAAACAAAATGACCATTTTAAGGCTAGCATTCATTTTTGCCCTAACCAGATATTGGTGCAATATGAGGGAATGCAAGGAAGTAAAGCAGGTTTTGTGTGCACAAATATTTTGCATGTTATTTATTGTACAAATATTTGGACTGCCGCTCCACAGAGAACACTTGAGGTGATCTACTAATACAGTACAAAATAGTTAAATTGGTTTTTTGAACAGTAAGACCAGAAACTGTTTTCCTGATTTAAAAACTCAAGTAAAAAATAATCCTGGTAGGACAAAATCAATGGAGCGAGTTTCTTTTAAAATTCAGAGGAATTGTCAACTTTCATCATGGGGGACTAGGTTTTGCTTTTGCTTTAATGTGAATGAATGCATTAAATCAATTGGAAGGCTAATGTATCTACTTAATTTTTTATTTCAAGCCCAATTATAGAAGAACTGTCAGAATCCATCTGGGAATAATTCTAGGTTTTTAAAAGGCTTCTATTCTTAAATCCCATGAATCAGCTCTAAACTGGTTCATCATATTACAGGTCAATCCTAACAGTGGTAACATGCTAAAAAGGAACCAAATGCTTCACTAAAAGAGAAAGGAGCAGGTTTGCAATTTATTTTCTGACAACCATCCGAAATTCTGAGCTAATTATGAAAAGTTCTTTGGGGTAACATTTTTATCATGATACTTGAGTTGTTTATTGCTCATGAAGGAAAAAGCTGGTAGAGCTGGACTAAAAACATGTTTTTAGTCATCTCCTCAGACTCATAAATTTCATCCCCTTATTACCATTGCCTAGATATCCAGTTTGGTGTAGTAGTTAAGGTGCTGACTTAGAAAGCAGGACTCTTGAGTTTTAGTCCCACTTTACACATGAAAGCCAGTTGGATGACTTTGGGCCAGTTGTTTTCTCTCAACCCAACCACTTCATGGGGTTGTTGCTGTGGGGAGAAATAGGAAGAGGAAGGCCCAAAAGTGCTTTTCAAGAGGCAACTGGACTTTCTGTTTTTTCTTTGAAGACGTTTCGCTTCAGAAGAAACTTCTTGGATGAGAAGCAAAATGCCTTCAAAGAAAAAACAGAAAGTCCAGTTGCCTCTTGAAAAAGCATCTTTGGGACAACCAAGACCTGGATGATTGAGAATCTCCATAGAGAGGAGAAAGAAGGAATATTATGTGTTTTCTCCCCCTTATAAGTTACTTATAAAGTAATGAAGACAGGATAAAATCTACTAAATAAACAAATTGGCCTTTATACGGATGTTTTTGGTTAACTTTCCCTCTAATTGGATAATATACACCCACATAAACCACAGCTGAGATGAAAGTGCCTAATTAAAATGCAAATTAAAACTGTGAACTAAGAACACTTTAAAATTGTGCATGTATTTGGGGCAGGCTCAAAATACGGATTAGCCCCTGAATCTTCAAGGATCGATTCAATTAACTAATATTGTTAGTCTGAAAAGATTTTGACTGTTCTAAAGAAAAACAGCAAGAAACACCCCAGCATTGATTACAGCACACAATCAAACATTCAGCTAAATTTGTAGCTATACCAAATCATAAAGAGTTCTGAGAAAACACCAGCATGCTGGGATCTGGCTTCACTGAGTACACATATACTGTAGATCACTAATGGTTGAACAGACAAGTTTGCTAAATTCCTTTGGCCTTTTGCACACAAGCATTCTCCTGACTGCCTATCCTGTAAAAAAAAGCAAACAATTAGTGTCCAACAGCATAAAGCTGTTCTTATATGCCACAATCAGATATCTAATATCCAGAAAAGATAAAACATCACAGTACTTTTACAATGCTTGCTTGACCAAAACTGCAAACTAACTTACACGTAATAGACAATAGATACTGTATTTGCCTTTTGCGGCATGTAGATGTTTCTTAATTCAAATAATATTTAACAAAGGTAATATCTTTGTGGGAAAGACAGGTCCTGGCTGTTACAGCCATGGATCAACGGTTGAGCAATCTTGATAATAAAGCTCTATAATTTTCCTTTAAACCTTGTGAGAATGGACAGGAAATCCTGTCACAATGAATCACAAAGGCCCAGGGATCATAATTAATAAAAAACAAACAGGAGAAATCATAGGAACAGGTTAAAGTAAGGAAACTTTAGTCAAAGGCTCTAAAGTTGGGCATGCACACCAGACAAGTTACTAACTTGAATATCCAACTAAAAACTCTGCAATAGATTTCAGTTAAGAGAAGCTGTCAAACTTAAGAAGAAAATAAATCAAAATGGAAAGTATGTGTTTTAATAGAAAGTATGTGTTTTAATAGAAGAATTTAATAACTTCCCATCAATGTAAAACAATAATATATATCAATAGCTTTTTTTAGAATCTTTGAAGTTAATTTTACCACATGGCACAGCCAATTTGGTCTAGCAGTTAAGATGCTGCAGTATGAGCAAGAAAATCTCAATTCCAGTCCTACTTAAGGCCTGACACCATCTGGCTGTCTTTACACCAGTCAACCGTTCTCTGCCATCAGAAGACAGCAAGAGCATACCACTTCTGAAAATCATGTCAAGAAAGCGCATAGATCTGTCTATGTCATCACCAGGAGTTAAGATTGTCTGAAAGGTACACACACACATATACATTCTTCCCCTGGGATCACTTCCTGATGCATGGATTTCAGTTCCCAGAATTGTTGGCCATTGCCAAGAAGGCAGCTCTCTCTAAGGGGAAAAATCTGCTGTGGCTTTCTGTAGTATAAATTGTTTCTCAGGTCATATGCACAAGCTATACCCCACAGCTTCTAGAAGATACATGCAATTGGCAATATTACCTCTGTGGTATGATTATCAAAAAGGGATTATCAGTAACAACATCTCCATATATATATGTATATGTATATATCTATGTGTATGTGAATATATATATATAAATATATGGTGTGTGTATATATATGTGTGTGTGTGTGTGTGTGTATGTGTGTATACATATATACATATATATGTGTGTGTGTATACACACACATACATACATACACACACACTTTAATATCTATCAATTATATTCTAATCATTCATACAAAAGATACATTTCAGTGCATTTAAATAAAAACTCTTATATTGCATAATAGGTCTAGCAATGTTAACATATATCAAAAATAAACATATCATACTTCAGATGCATTTGGATTGTACAGAGTAGCCAAGTGCTTTGAGAATCTATCCTCTCACTGGAAAAAGGATAGTTGTGTGCCCTACTTTACAGAAAATGGTCCTTTTTTGAAGGTATTCTCTCAGCTCTGCTTATAAAGAACTATCTGAAAGGAATATAGAGGATTAAACTCTCCATCAGTTCTGGAGAACTGCTTTAAAAGGCTTACAAATGACTTTTCCTCTCTACGGAGAGATGTATTTTACATTTTTCTAATGACTTGGCAGTAGCACATGTAAAATTATCTGGGGAGGATTGTCAACCACAAGTTAAAGATCAGCCAACATTGCAATTGTTTAAAAGCAAATGCTATTCTGGGATGCATAGAGTTCAGATCACAGGAAGCAATTGTTCTACTCTACACCACATGGATGGTATTTCATTTGGAATACTGTGTCCAGTTCTGGGCACTGTAGCCCAAAAAAGGACAGTGACTGATTGGAATAAGTTTGGAGGAAGGGTCCCAAATTACTGAATGTCTGGAAACCAAGTCTTATGAGAAACAGTTAAAGGACCTGTGTGCATTTAAGTTATAGAAAATAAATTTAAAGGAAGATATAACTTTTGAAAAGTTATAAGATATAACTTTTCAAAAAAAAGGTTAAGGGCTGCAGGGGACTTGTCTGGTAATCTTGTCTGACAAGATTAGAGGCAATGGGGTAAGACTACAAGAAAACAGGTTGAAGCTAGGCATCAGGACTTCTTGGTTGTATGTGGTCCACCAGAGGAACAGATCAATATATAAAGTGATGAGTTCTACTTTGCTAGAGGTCTTCACACAGATGTTAGATGGACACCTGCTACTAGATGAGCAGGGATTGGACCTGATGATCTTTAAGATCCTTTTTTTGCTTATAATTATAGACTGAGCCATCTGGAGCAGTGGTTAGAATGCAGTACTACAGGCTAACTCTGCTCACATTGCCAGGAGTGCAATTCCCTCAATCCTGACTGGCTGAAGGTTGTCTCAGCCTTCCATCCTTCCAAGATCAGTAAAGTGGGGGTCCAGATTATTGGGGACAGTATGCTGACTCTGTAAACAGTTTAGAGAACACTGTGAAGCAGTATGTAAGTCTAAGTGCTGTTGTTATTATCAGGTCTATTACGTGGCAATTTTCATTATTCAAAACACTTCCAAAGAATGACTATAAATTATGAATACCATTTTTAAATACTGTGTTTATGAAAATTTCTGTTCCCTTTCAGCATATTTCTTGCTGATTATGTAAATGGATACTTTATTGGAAATAGAACCTAGAGTGTAAAATATACCTGAGAATGTGTTTCAGGCCATCAGTCAATAACCAAACATTGAGTCAATATTCTATAGAGATAGGAATGCGATGAAGAAATAAGAAATACAATTCTCCTAACCACAAGGGTCTGGCTCAAGAAAGGATTGATTTTCCAACACAATGATAAAGGATATTGAAATTAAGATTGTTGTTAGCCCTATAGTCGGAGATGACTAATGAATGAGTCTGACAAGTGTTCAAGGTGAATTGGTTATATTTCATAATCCCAAAGTCCACAGGTAAACCTGACAATGCACTGTGACTTTTGCTTATTGGCATTAAAGTGAGACTGTACCACCAAAAAAAAAAGCAGTTGCTTAAAACAAGGGCTTGCTTTTTAGTTGTGAGGAAGGGCTGCAGGAAGGAGGCTGATGCATGGAAATATTGGAGAAAAGAGCTGACCTCTAATATGATGTTATAAACTCAAGCTGCTCTAGTTCACATAATTTTACAAAAAGAGGCCACAGGAATTTCTTCTAGTATGTTAAAGGAAAAACACAAAGTTCTTTACAGAGTAGAACAGTTACTGTTTCTTCCAGATTAAGGGAAAGCAAACATTTACTGTGTGTTTTCTTTTCCAATGATACAAAGGGGAAAAAATGGGTTATTTGAAAGCAAATAGGAACTTGTTTGTAGAGGACTTTTCACCTGAAACAAGCTGAAATTGAAATGAAACACAAAACTGACCAATTGTTTTCAAATCACTTGATGGGTTGAACTTTCCAAGGTAAAGTAACAGTAAATCAAAAGTAGAGCAAAAATCTGGCATTTCACAGCTTATGGCTCAGGCCAGACTAATTTTAACATCCCAACTAACAATTAAAACTTTCACTCAGATGAACTTTCACATTATGTCCTGTGGGCAGGGTTTTTTTTACACTACCTGGAATCCAATTCTTCTCCTGAGTTGTCTCGTACACTACATTTTCTGACCTGAGAAATTCTGTTGAGTGAGACCATTACATGCTTTTATATATATCAGCCCCTGTCATGGGCCCATCATTATCTCCTTCAGCTGGTCTTCCAGCAGGCTGCCCCATGTCACTGGGAGGCAGGGCTGACTAGATGGTTCCACCCCAGGTGCCTGATGGACCCTGAAGGTTTTCAGATGGCGCTTGGATTAATTCCCACCTCCCTTACCCACAGCTCAGCTGAGACCTTGATGGACGCCTGACAGCGGGCAGCCTCGGAGGCTCTCGACCGTGTTGTCCCCTTGCAGCCCCTAACCTATCGCAGATCCTGGCTAGCTCCTTAGTTTTCAGGGGAGCTCCGGGAGTTGAAGCGTCGAAGGAGGGGCCTGGAGAGCAGTTGGAGGTCCAGTCACTCCAAATCTGACTGAGCCCAGTTAAGAGCCTACACTAGGACTTATCTGGTAGCGATCAGAGTGGGGAAGCGTGCTTACTTCTCCACTCTAGTTGCATCTGCAGAGGACTGCCTGGCAGCCTTGTTTAGGGTCACTCCCTCCTTTGTCAGGAGGTGAGGGAGGACCCTCTGCAAGGAAGGGCCGAGGAGTTTAGTCAGTATCTGCTGGATAAAATTGCTCAGATTCGGACCGGCTTGGACATCAATTGGCAGGGATCAGATGAGGGAGTAGCAATGAGTCAGGTGAATATCATCTGGGATGAGTTCGAGCCTGTGTCCTTAGATGAAGTGGACAGGACCATGCGGAGGCTGAGTTCCACCATGTGTTTATTGGACCCGTGTCCCTTCTGGCTGGTGTATGCTGCCTGGGAGGTTACACACGGCTAGCTCCAGGCAGTGGTTAATGCTTCATTGAAGGAGGGTTCCTTCCCCGCCGCCTTGAAGGAGGCGGTGGTGAAGCCCCTCCTTAAGAAGCCTTCCTTGGACCCAGCCATTTTGAATAACTTTCATCCCGTCTCCAACCTTCGCTTTGAAGCGAAGGTTGTTGAGAGTGTGGTGGCTCAGCAGTTCCCAGGGTTCCTGGAGGAAACAGATTGCCTCGATCCATACCAATCGGGCTTCCGAACCAGTTACAGCACGGAGACGGCATTGGTCGTGCTGGTGGATGATCTCTAGATGGCCCGGGACAGGGGATTTTCCTCTGTCCTAGTCCTATTAGATCTCTCGGTGGCTTTTGATACCATCAACCATGGTATCTTATTGCGGCGCCTCGAGGGGTTGGGGGTGGGAGGCACCATTTTATGGTGGTTCTCCTCCTACCTCTCGGGTCATTTGCAATCGGTGTTGGCAGGGGGGCAGAGGTCGAGCCCGAGGCCCCTGGTTTGTGGGGTGCCGCAGGGGTTGGTCCTCTCACCACTCCTGTTCAACATCTATATGAGGCTGCTGGGGGAGATCATCCGTGGTTTTGGAGTGAGGTATCACCAATATGCAGATGATACCCAGCTTTGCATCTCCACTCTGGACCAAATCAGTGATGCCCTCTCCGTGATGTCCCGGTGTTTGGATGTGGTGCGGATCTGGATGGGGAGGAACAGGCTCCGACTCAACCCTGCCAAGACTGAGTGGCTGTGCATACCGGCATCTTGGATCCAGGATATTCCATCTTTGGTCATGGGGGGAGAGGTGTTGCCCCCCGTGGATAGGGCTCGCAACTTTGGCATCTTCCTGGATTCACAGCTCAGTTTGGAGGATCAGGTGGGAGACGTGACCAGGGGGCATTCGCCCAGGTTCGCCTGGTGCACCAGTTGCGCCCCTATCTGGACCAAGATGCCCTACAGACAGTCACTTGTGCACTCGTTACTTCCCGAATCAACTACTGTAACACTCTCTACATGGAACTTCCCTTGCGGACCACTCGGAGGCTTCAACTGGTTCAGAATGCGGCCGTTTGAGTGGTGATGGGAGCATCCTGATACTCCCATATTACACCCCTCCTGCATGACCTGCATTGGTTGCCAGTTGCCCTCTGAGTGAGATTCAAGGTTCTGGTGTTAACGTACAGAGTCCTGCATGGCTTGGGTCCGGGGTACTTGCGGGAACGTCTCCTGCCAGCATCGACGTCCCTTCGCCCTATATGCTCCCACAGGCAGGGCCTCCTTGGGATGCCATCAGCCAGGCAGTGTCGGCTGGCGACCCCCAGGAGTAGGGTCTTCTCTGTGGTAGCTCCCACCCTGTGGAACCAGCTCCCATTGGCCCCAACTGGCCCCGGACCTCCGTTCCTTCCACTGCGACCTCAAGACCTGGCTCTTTCAGCAAGTCTGCCTGGACTGAAGCAGAGTGGGATGGGTTTTAATTGTGTTTTAACTGTATTTTAACTGTATTTTAGATGTGGGTTTTAGAGTTTATTGGGCTTAAATTTAATACTATTTTAATTAACTTATTTGTATTTGTATTTTAATGTTGTGAGCTGCCCTGAATCCTCAGGGAGAAGGGCAGCATGTAAGTCCAATAAATGAATGAATGAATGAATTTATTTGGTGCCAACATTTTCCTAGAGGAATTGGGTACCAACTATAGGTAGTCCTCAACTTACAACCACAATTAAGCCCAAAATTTCTCCTGCTAAGTGAGAGAGTTGTTAAATGAGTTTTGCCCCATTTTTTTTAGTTTTTCTTGCCAACATTAAATGAATCACTGCAGTTAAGTTAGTCACATTGTTAAGTCAATCTGGCTTCCCCATTGACTTTGCTTGTCAGACAGTCGCAAAAGAGAATCACATGATCCCAGGACATTGTAACCCTCAATTGCCAAGTGTCTGAATTTTGATCATGTGACCATGGGAATGCTACAATGGTCATGTGAAAAATAGTCATAAATCATTGTTTTCAGTTCCATTGTAACTTTAAGCAGTCACTCAATGAACTGTTGTATGTCAAGGACTACCTGCATAGACCTATGAAGATTTATAACATTTATTGCTTTCATTGAAAATGTAACAGCTTTATCCAAACTGTTATTATCTGTAAATGGCTGGCTAAATAATTTGGGGGACAGATACCAAATACATACAGAGAGTAACAGGCTGGCAATTCTGTTAGAAAAGTCTAAGGGCTATATCCCCTTGGTAAGAAGAACTCTTGCTTCTTTCATACATTTAAACCCTGCCTTTCTTCCGTAGCAGAACTCAAAGCAGGCAGTCCTCTGATCATCTTCCATCTTGGTTGTGACCAAATCAAGCCCTGTTTAGTTTCAGCAAACAGAGAAAAAATCTCAAATGGCAACTCGTATCAGACCTCCTGTCCTTGTAATCATGCTTAACTGGAATAGAAGTTCTCCAAAGACACAAATGTTCTTGAGAGTAAAAAGACAGTAGATTTCCATGAAAATAATACTGTGTTTTGTTTCTTATTATGGGTCGGATGTATTACTGTGGATATGCTGCTCATGTCAGTGTCTAGCAACTCTGGGCTGCTTATATCGTAAAATAAAACAATTAGCATGCTAAAAACATTAAACATTAAAACCTCAAAAGTCATAAAATCAGATCGCACTTTGATACAATTATATTGGCAAACATTTCTATTTTTGATACATCCTCCAAGGATATGTCAAGATGAGTGCTTCCTTATGTTTGTTTAAGGTACACTAAATATCCCTCTTTTAACAGCAACTAAATTCAGAGTTACAAATTAGGAGCTCAGCTGTAGTTAGTTTCTGGTGTTGAGCGTTATTATAGAGTGAAAATGAACATAATAACCAGTGTGTCTTGTTTTTTTTAATTGGAATCAATAAAAAGCCATACATGTATAACCACTCTTCTATCTTCCAGGAACTGAACATGTAGAGGCAGGCTAAATTTCATGCCAAGATAATGAGTAACATGGCATTCATTTAAAAATGTTTCACCAAGGCATGAACAGTTCCTGAAATATGATAGTTGTTTTATGTAAAATATTGGTTTTTAAAAATCTTAACAGAGGTTGATTCATCTGTAGTATCTTATGGTCAACTGTAATGTGAAGGGCAACTGTTGTGGTTGGGAAGTCCAGCTGTTATCTACTATTTTTGATGAGCTTGGCTAGCCAGAAAATTCAAGGCTGTTAATTTGCAATTATAGAAACTTCATAGCACAGCAGTTGTTGATTTCACTTGCATTTCAGTAGCAATTGTTGCTACTGAAGAGTTGGAAGGGTTTGCTGTCAAACCAATTGGAGGCAACAGCTGGACCTCTTCAGAAGATGGATCCAGAATAGCACTTAGCAATAGCACTTAGACTTATATACCACTTTACAGTGCTTTACAGCCCTCTCTAAGTGGTTTACAGAGTCAGCATATTTCCCCCAGCAATTTGGGTCCTCATTTTACCAACCTCGGAAGGATAGAAGGCTGCATCAACCCCGAGCCTGGTGAGATTTGAACTGCCAAATTGCAGGCAGCCAGCAGTCAGCAGACGTAGCTGCAGTACTACACTCTAACCACTGCGCCACCAGAATGGGGTCATCTCAGAACTATTGATAACATCCATATGACATTGCTATCCAGAACTCTTAAAGCTGGTTCTAAGCTGCAAGCAGGAAAGACATATCTTCAGAGAATATGAAAGGTTAACATTATAGTTCTTCAGTTGTTTGAGTCATGTTTTCTGAAACCATCTATTACTGGAATCCCCAAGTGGAAGGTTACAAGTTACAGCTAACTATTCTGCACATAGAATTTATGTTCTGCCACTAAAGCAGAATAATCTCAGAGAATATGAAATATTCTCTGTCCTAAAGGATCCTTTACTACAAGTAACTGAATATACTAGCCACCTGAACAAATGTTTAATTATCTCAAACAAACAAACTATGAACAGTTTGGAGGAGAAGATCTGGTTTCCCAAGAATAGTCTTTATTACTGTACACTGGGAAGAGTCTTCAAATTTGTAAGTGTAATAAATTAAATAAATAAAAGATTTACTGATGATGTAGTATAAGTGCTAAAGGCTGGGTAATCATAGAGAGATAATACAGAAAAGAAACTTGATTCCATGCAAGCTAATGTTTTGAATTATTCTTTTTCAGTTAAAAATCTTCATTACTCATATATATACTTTTCTTTTTAAACTCAGTACAGATGCAAAATATAAAGTTTTAAGGAAACCATGGTCTAACTACCAAACTTGCTTCCTATTCAGAGATGCTAAAGCCTTTTGGGATTGTAAACCCCAAAGAGTCTGGGCCTTAATGTATTGCTTCTGTTGATATTAGTTATATTACTATTTACCACTGATGTACTTGACTAGTGGATCAGCTGTCCATTTCCAAAACTGAACTCCAATCAAATCCTATACTGTGATATTCAGTTCTGATTTCCCCATATGAACTTCCCATATACCTTAATATGTAGATCTGAAAAAGTCAGTAAAGTTCTTCAGGAAAAAATATTGTGGTTTGTTTGATTGCTGAAAAGCATATTTACATTTATCTTCAGAAATATCATGCACAGAATTAGCATTATATTTATCCAGGGCAAAATGAACATAGCCGATCAAAGTGATTCTGTTTTTACTTTGAATAGTATTCACCAAACCAGCCTTTATTTACCTGACAAATAGTTACTACAGGGGTCTTCAAACTTGAAAGCTTTAAGACTTGTGGACTTCAACTCCCAGAATTTCTCCTCCAGTCATGTTAATTCAGGAATTCTGGGAGTTGAAGTCCACAAGTCTTAAACTTGCCAAGTTTGAAGACCCTTGAGTTAATATCATTCTCAAGACAAAGATTGCTTGCTACCCTTTTTATTACTTCGCTGGTTTTGGAGAACTGACTATCTGTAACAATAATAAATTAGAAGAGGGAGAATTTGGACCAGCCTTTCCCACTACAGGTATGCTGCATTTGCCTTCCAAAATTCACTTTTGACCCAGTGAAAAGAAGTTTTAGTGTCACCTTTCTAGAGGCCAACAGAATGGGGAATGTCTCTGCCAGTAATTCAATGTACAAGGTGAAGGTTTTATATAAAGTATGTCACATCTGTGGCAGTACATAAATGGTCATCCTGTAAAAAAGAATGCCTTGATTTGGCAAGTCTGTTGCTGGAAACAATTCTTGTAGTTCCCTGTAGTTCCCTAAATTTTAGAGTTTATGACACATTGGTTTGATTTACATGCACATTATGCTAAGCAATTAACTGTGGTTGACAAAAATGATTCATATAAACATAGCCCAAATCAAATAAAACTCATTTTAACTTAATTCAATCTGTAAATTTCCATTTTAAGTTTCAAGGTGAAAGAAATCTGAAAAGACTATCATTGTTCTTTTCTTCACAAACTCTACTTTTCTATCGGGAAATTCTTCCTGGTTTTGGGAATGTATTATGAGATGATCACACTCTACTGACTGTATTACATTCTTTTCTTCTGTAATCTGCACTCTTTGGATATCCAAAGAATCTTTATTATATCAGCCATTTAAATGATAAGTCCCTAAGGTAAGTTTCCAACCAATACAATACTATTCCTTCTGTGATTATAAACTAAGAGGAAAAAGCATTAGATATTTATTCAGTGGCACTGATGCTACAAGAGCTTAAAATAAGGAACTTGCAAACAGTTTAAGTATGATGTTATCCTCTCTACCAGTCACGTGGATCTTCACATAGTCTTTTCAATAGTTGCAGTAAATGATTTATGTCTAGGAGACTTCCCAGGTCAACTACAATTCAGGATAGATTTGGATGCTCTGGTCCCAGAGAGCTGTAGGAAAAGTTTAGCTTACTTCTGTGGAATTTTGTATGTACCTTACTAACATGAAAGAGATTTAATAATCCTCTAGAAAACCTGTCAAATTGGCAGCCCAGTTGCATCATGCGCAGGCCATGCACATCCCACAAAGGCAAAAAATGTCACGATATGTCATGATATGTCACATGATGCAATCAACTTTGACACCTGTGCTATGAAGGAATCAAGATTTTCGCTTTAGTTGTTCACCCATTTTTAGCGCTGAATACATAAAATGTAAAAATCATCTAGATTGAATATTGATACTGTTGGCTACAGAGGTCTTCTTGGAATCAGTTTCTCTTTATGTGCACGCTATAATGCAAGTGTGTGTAAATGAATCTCTATTTTCATGAAAATAAATTCAGAGAGGAAACACCTGCTTGAAACTTTGCAGAACAATAAATGAAGAATGAGAGATGATTCAGAATGGAAGAACTGTGAGCAGGGGATGGGTTACATATCTCTTATTCTATAGTTCCCCTAACAACTGCATGTGTGTGTGTGTGTGTGTGTGTGTGTATGTATACATACATACATACATACATACATACATATGCAGGTCTTGGCACAAAGCCAAAAGCACCAGCCTGAAGATGGTGAGTGGGACCTCGTCGAAACGTCGCCAAGATACTCTCAATCTTACACGGGAAAAGATCCGAACACACCAAGACCTGCATACCTGTACCTGTGAAAATCTACAAACACACACACACACACACACACACACACACACACATATATGGCAAACCATTAAATAAGCTACACACTCTTGTATATACAGTGTAATTGTGTTTCTTTGGAATTGGTAATTGGTAATTGTGTTTCTTTGGAATCTGTTGGAAATTAATACATTAGTGAGGGTGTGTAATTCTGTTCTCAGGTGGTCTTTGTTGGCTAGGCATTTGGTTCTGGAGATGAGGGTCTTGGCTACACAGTTGATCTGTGCAGGGTGGTGATGGCAGTTGGTGTGTGTTTTCTTCTGGTAGATGATGTGTCCTAGGGAGCCATTGGGTTTTTGTAAATTAGGATGTCCAGGAAGGGAAGTTGGTTGTTGGCTTCTGTTTCCATGGTGAAAGAGCCTTGGTGGCTCAGGCTGTTAATTGCCTGCACTTAAGTTCCAGCTGCCTACAACTGCTGTAGGCTCGAATCCCACCAGGCTCAAGGTTGACTCAGCCTTCCATCCTCTTGGGATAAATTGAGGACCCAAGATTGTTGGGCGCAATTAGCTGACCTTGTAAAAATGCCGCTTAGTAATAAGCAGGCATATACAATGGAATGAAGGCTATTGCTGAGCACACTGGGTTGCATCCCAAAAATTGTAAGCCGCCCTGAGTCTCCGGAGAAGGGCGGCATATAAATGTAATTAAAAAAAAGTTGTATTTTGGGGTGTAGGCTGTTGAAATGTGGAGAAGTTGTCCGTTTTTCCCCATGTGGCCAAATTACAAAAGTGTCATCTACATATCTAAGCCAGAGTTTGGGTTTGTGTTCAGACAATTACCAACCTAATCCTAAGGGAGACACCCCCAAAAAACAGATAGAAGGAGCACCTATGGGATCACTCCTCTCACCCGTCATCGCTAACCTATACATGGAACATTTTGAAACCAATGCTCTAGACAAATCCGAATACAAACCCAAACTCTGGCTTAGATATGTAGATGACACTTTCGCAATTTGGCCACATGGGAAAGAAAAACTGGACATCTTCCTCACACATCTCAACAGCCTACACCCCAAAATACAATTTACCATGGAAACAGAAACCAACAACCAACTTCCGTTCCTGGACGCCTAATTTACAAAAACCCAATGGCTCCCTAGGACACACCATCTACCAGAAAAAGACACACACTAACCACTACTTAAATGCACAATCCCATCACCACCCTGCACAGATCAACTCCAGAGCCAAGACCCTCATCTCCAGAACCAAATGCCTATGACAAAGACCACTTGAGAACAGAATTACACACCCTCACTAACATATTAATGTCCAATGGAGTCCAAAAAAGCACAATCACCAACCTAATCCTAAGGGAGACTCCCCAAAACCAAGACACAGAACAGGACAATGGCATCCCTCCTCCCTTACATCAAAGGCACCACAGATAAAATCAGCAAAATTCTCCACAAACACAATATCAGGACAGCCTTTGGCACTGACCAAAAATAGCCAACATCTTAAGAAACCCCAAAGACAAGATCCAGCTAGAAAACCAAGGAGTTTATAAAATCCCGTGCAAAATTTGCCCAGCCACATACATTGGACAAACCAACAGGAGAATAAATGCATGCATCGAGAACACAAGAACGCAGTCAGAAAAGAAGAAAAACTTCCTCCCTTTTCCAGCACCTTAAAGCCACAGGACATGAAATTGATTTTGAGGGATCCAAACTATCTCCAATACTGAACACTTCAACAAGAGAATAATTAGGGAAGCCATCGAAATAGAGAAACACCCCCATAACATGAATAAACGGATGATACTTCCCGCCTACCAGACATCTGGAAACTAGCCCTAATCAACAAATGAGTCCCAGCCACGAAAACCAACACCGGACCCAAAATAACACATGATGCCACCACCAATCTCCTTCACCAGACTCAAACCCAAGCCCACGCCACAGATGAAAGGCAACCATCATCCAGAAACCAGACCATGGCTGCAACACCAGCTGCTACACCCCCCTCCAACCCCCAAACTAAGCAAACTGACACACGCTATATAGCCAGACCTCAAACTCTGAGCCAAACCAAGGCCCGGAATGTCACATCACAGCCTTCCACCCAGGATACTACATCACAAAACTCAGGAGATTACAACACAAAACATCAGGAGGTTGCAACACAGACAACGATCCAGGAGATTACAGCACCACACCCAGCATGTCACAACAATAGAACTCAGAAGGTCATCACACAGCCCATTACCCAGGTCGTTACAACACAAAAGGCTGAGAGACACACAGCCAGCACCTCAGCCACACAGGGTCTCAGGAAAAGCCATCCAATCTGCATACATCAACTTCATCAACCAATCAAGAAGTAACAACACAGCCAACTCTGGAGTTTAAAAGGGAAAACAGCCACGATCACACACTTCTCCCAGAAGAACGAAGCTGAAGACACCAGCCTGAAGATGATGGATGAGATTTCATCGAAACGTTGCCAAGGTATTCTCAATCTTACACGGACAAGACCAATACACCAAGACCTACATATATATATATATATATATATATATATATATATATATATATATAATTTTTTATTTTAATGAGATTTCTATGCTGCCCTATCTCTCCGAAGACTCAGGCCAGCTTACAATACTAAAAAGATAAATACAAATATTAAAAACTCATTAAATTTGAAATCCCACTAAACCAATAAAACTAATAAAACAAGTTCTAAAATCCCATCCCATTAATGGGCAACCCATTAAATAAGTTACACACTCTTGTATATACAGAGATGGCCTATGTACAGTATAATTGATGTGGCTGCTAAACATCCTCCTTCCTCTAATACCTAGCTTGATTAATACTTATCAGGAAGTTGAGAAGTATGAAGAGGGAAAATCTCTTAAAGAGGCACCACAACATTGAGAGAACATAGGCACTGAACCCTATTTCATGCTGCAGCATATGAAGACAAATGGGCAAAGGGAAAGAGGAAAGTGGAGGTCACATGGTTACTTCTCCCCAATCTCGTCCACCCAGCAGCAGTTGTCCCAAAAAGTTTCCCCTTATCTTCTCCATCAACCAAGGTATCTCTGTCTATCCTGGATGACTGTTGGATTCAAATGGAACCTCCTCTTCTCTGCCCTTTCATTCAAAATAGAGTCATGAGTGGGTCAATGCATTTTGGTAGCTTTTGATGGTGATGTTCATGGTATCTCTCTGACTTTCTGCAGGCCAAGTCTTGGGGGCACTGTTCCATAATAATGCTGGTTCTTTCTGTCAGAACATATTCAGAAGGTGATGCTAGGTTGATTATTGCTCTGCCTGCTTTTCTATGGGAGAAATTCTGCTCTATCTTATCCTTTATGTTGTTAAACAAATGCAAATGATAACTGGGGAGATAATTCCAAGCCTTAAAATGCTTTATACCTTCTAACTCAAAAAAACAAACAAACACGTAGTACCCTGGAATGTAGCCTAATCATAATAATGGTTTGCCTGAAGAAACTGAAATTAAATCCAGGTAAGAAAAACAACAACTAGATTTGGGGATTAAGATCAAGCCCACTCTGAATAGGGTTTTTCTTCAGAAGGAGCAGGTTCTCAATTTGGGAGTGAATCTTGACAACCAACTATTTCAGCACTGGTAGGTACTGGTTGTGGTGAAGAATGGATTTGCACATTATTTCCTGAGCCATATCATTTTATCTTGAACTGATCCTGAACAGTTCCTGGAGGTTGCAACTGGTGCAAAATGTGATGCTTAAGCTGCTACCTGATGCCAATTGCCTACCACTGAAGGTATTGGTGTTGAACTTTATGGCTTAGGGGATGACTATCTTGTGGCATCCCCTCTCCCATTAAGAATCCGTCTAATTCAAGGATATAAAACTCAAGGCACGAGGCCAGATCCAGCCTGCAAGGTGGTTAGATCCAGCCCATGGGGCTGCCCTGGAAACAAGGCCCACAGTGCCTTGGCCTGGCCCAGGCTGACTGTTCTGACCAAGGCTTCCTAAACCGTAATTACGCACACTTATTTAAAAACAAGACTTATTTTATTGCAGCACTGGGAATTGTTGTCATTCCCAGCCAGAATTAATCTCAAACAGTCCCCCAAGATAAGCACCCACCTTTCTTTTCTGTGAAGTGCTGCCAATAACAGAAGTATCAAATGAACTAGAAAAAAAACCAACCGAAGTACAAAGAGCTTCAAGAATGAATCTGAACCAAATTAACTACTTTACTTCCTGCAAAGGTTTTGCCATCTATGCCTAACCGTTATACCTTTTTGGAGGGGCAATCACCTCCCAGCCTTACTTCCGAGCCGCCCCTTTTGTTTCAGCTGCTCTCGCCTTCTAGCAGCTCTGCGCACACGCATACTGGGAACAGGCTCCCTTGGACCCTCTGCCTCGCTGCTGCCAGACTCCGAAGGCTCCGGAGGCAGCACCCCACTCCCAGATGGTCCTGGTCCCATTTCCGTATCAGATGCAGGACCCTCGTCTGAGTCCTCTCCAGACACCCTGACTGGTCCCTGTTCTTCCCCACTGTCCGATTCCACTGCCGTCTGCACCGGCTGCCGGCAAAACGATTTACAACCTGCTGGCAGCTATCCAGGCCAGAACACAGCCAGCCTTAAATCTTCAGGGCTGCCCTGGAGCCCACGAGGGACTGCCCCAGCTTTCCCCCTGGACATGCAAAGGGGGCAGGTCTGAGGTGATAGGACAGCCCCATGGGTTAGATCTAAGGACAGGTATAGGAAATAACACTGTCCATGGTCCGGGTTCACTGCTCACTTGTGTGCACTGGTCTTATTGTTTGAGGGCAGGAATGATATTTGGCCCACAAGGCTGCCTCAGAGACAGTGAGGGACTGGCTACCCCTGCTGGATGCCCCTCGAAGCACACATAGCAGGAAGTGAGCACACAGGGGCCGATGGTGCCCAGCAGCAGACCGCCGGAGAGGCTCAGCAGCACACTCAGTGCAGGTGGGTCTGGGATGCTGTGACCACCAGGCTGGCCCTAAGCAACAAGCAGAGGCACATTATCTGGCCACTGGCTCTTGGGGATGGGGGCTCCCTGCTTTTCCAATTCACTGGAGCATTTGTGATGGGCAGGTGGCAGGCTTGCTGAAGAACAAGGTTTGATGGCAGTGGCAGTGCCTGCAGGGGTTGCAGCATGGCGATGATGGTGACTGGCTCAGCTGCCTCATGGCAACCCGCTGTCTGTCTTTGTTCCTCTGGTGGATCAGACCCCAGCATCCACCCTGGTCCCACCTCCTTCTCCTGGAGATCCCTTTATCCCCAGTCCCCTACAGGGCCCACCCCTGACACAAGCAACGTCAACCTGGCCATGCCCAACCTGGCCATGCCCACCCATTCAGCCGCGCCTTCCTGGTACTGCTGTGTTTTGTAGTTTGCAACTTTGTTTCATTGTTACAAGGTACCCAGAGGGCTTACATAAGTAGAAAAGTGGAATATACAGTACATATAATTATCATATATGGCTTTTGTTAAGCTGCTAAAATGATTGAAGCAGCATAATATCATGTTACAAAGAAACAAAACAATGACACAATATAAAATTAGGCTGAAGTCCAGCATCAACACCCAATAAATCTGGGAAGTTTCTGGGTTAAACCACATTTACCCTTGTTCTTACATTTCACATAACACTTTCCGAGGAATTATGAGAAGTATGAAATACTGGTTTAGCAATTCAGATTTAGCTCCTGGAACAAACTACAGAAAGGAGATCAGAAGAGCTTATTTTACCTAGAAGTTACCTTAATTAGGCTCATGAAGCACAGACTGTGGCATAATAATAATTATTTCTTTTACTGTTTTATAATATTCTCAATTTGAAACAAAAATGTTTCTGGCAGCATGGAGAGTTGAATTCCAATGCACATATCAGCTCCATTTTAGCAATTACACGAAAAGTTATTACAGTTAGATATAGATATGAAAAAAGAATCCAATTAGTCATAATCTATATTCATCTGGCAGACCGCTAGGCAGGCCCTTTCTCACAACTGATTGAAGCTCGGCCAAAGCACACAGGGGTTGGCTATGCAGAACCATTCCACAAAGGCTAGTAGGCACTATGGATGTGTGAGAGGGGTTAAAACAGAGGTGCAAAACAGGCTGCTTGCCAGGAGCTCTAATCACCCCTCATGAACACCACCCTGCAGAGTGGGCTGGTGCCCAAAAGTTAGGCTTATTTTTGAGGGTGTGGTTTTTAAGGGGCCCAACTGGTGCTTCAAAACTTGCTGAGGATCCAAGCATCTGTTTCACTTCTTAAAATTTCCTCTCCCCTATTTCTGCCCCCCACCCCACCCCCACACACAAATAAGGCTAATTTGTACCTGGTCCATATTGTTAAAGCTTGGCACAGCTTTTAAGCCAATGGAAATTTGTTCATTTCCTGAATCAACAAGACACACAATAAACTTTCCCACAGTTCTCAATGAAGGAGCAAATCTCTAGTCCAGGAGTTTCCAACCTTGGCAACTTTAAGACTTGTGGACTTCAACTCCCAGAATTCCCTGACCCCTGTTCTAGTTCACATACCCCCTGCCTCAGAGGTGGTATTCAGCAGGTTCTGACCAGTTCTGGAGAACCGGTAGCGGAAATTTTGCATAGTTCAGAGAACCGGCAAATACCATCTCGAATGGAGATTTTACACTATCCTTCCCCTGCCATGCCCACCAAGCCATGCCCACAGAACTGGTAGTAAAAATATTTGAATCCCACCACTGTCCTGCCTGGTAAAACATGGCACTGCAATTTCCAGTTTTTGTTGAGTGCCATCTCTCATATTCTTTCAGACAGAATTCCCTCATCCTCCTTGGGACACTTAAAAAGGCCATTCCTTTATATGTTTGTTACTTACCCCCTTTATGAAGAGGAATAGTTACAGCATTCTTACAATTGTCCAGCCTTGGTACACACAGATGTAATGTTTTGCATATATAGCAATAGCACTTAGACTTATTTGCTGCTTCACAACACTTTACAGCCCTCTCTAAGTGGTTTACAGAATCAGCCTATTGCCCTCAACAATCTGGGTCCTCATTTTATCCACCTCAGAAGGACGGAAGGCTGAGTCAACCTTGAGCCTGATGGGATTCGAACTGCCAAACTTTCTCCAAACAACATATTTATTTCATTTCAATTAATTCATGTTCTTTGTCTCTTACCCCTCTTAATTGCAGATCAGTTTTCCTTAGGCCATGATTGTCATCAGTCAGTTAAGGCTACCTGTTACGCACATATGCCTTTGATCTATGTAGAGGTAATCCTCAATTTATAACCATTCATTTAGTGATCATTCGAAGTTGCAATAGCACTGAAAAAAGGGACTTATGACCATTTCCCACACTTATGACTGTTGCAGCATCCCTATGGGTATGTGATCAAAATTCAGGTGCTTGGCAACTGACTCATATTTATGATGGTTGCGGTGACTGGGTCATGTGATTCCCCTTTTGTGAATTTCTGATGACCAAAGACAATGGGGAAGCCAGTTACCATCCATGTTACCGACTCACCACTGCAGTGATTCACTTAACAATTCTGGCAAGAAAGGTAAAAAATGGGACAAAAGTCCCTTAACAACTGTCTTGATTAGCGATAGAAATTTTGTTTCTCAATCATGGTTGCAAGTCAAGGACTCCTTGTACAGTATGTTTAACATTTTTGGGTAATACAGAGTAGGAGTGGACTTGGTCACCAGTCTTAATCATACTCATGCCAAGTAGAATATTTGCTGCAAACAACAGTGTCATTTTATCCAGTATGCCACAAGTGCAGTCCAATCCTAGTTTTTACCCCAACCATGTTTGTTACTCTGTGCAAGCTAGGATCTCTGGAAATACTTTCCAAATTTTCACACTGTCATCAGCAAGAAAGGGATACCAGCAGAATATTGACATTCTCAGTATCTTCAATTGTACATTACTTAAAGTTTATGCAACAGCTTTCTTAATTTAATAGAAAATGTGTTTCAGTATATTATCTTAGAACTTCAGCCCTCCAGTATCTAAATGTGTATGAAACCTTATGACAAGTTTCTAGTCCTCAGAGTTACAGAGATCAGCTGCCTCCTGGAAGCATAAGATCAAGGTCATTGGTGGCTCAGGTTGTTAAATGCCTGCATTTAAGTTCCAGCTGCCTACAATTACTGTAGGCTCGAATCCCACCACGCTGAAGGTTGACTCAGCCTTCCATCCTCTCGGGGTAGGTAAATTGAGGCCCCAAGATTGTTGGGGGCAATAAGCTGACTTTGTAAAAATGCCGTTTAGTAATAAGAAGGCATATATAATGGAATGAAGGCTATTGCTGAGCACACTGGGTTGTATCCCAAAAATTGTAAGCTGCCCTGAGTCTTCAAAGAAGCACGGCATATAAATGTAATTTTTTAAAAAAAGGTCTATGATGCATTTTCAGTGTATACAAGCAACCTATGCACTGCAGAGCCCAAGAGTTAGAAAAGCATAGAAAACTACAACTGTTGTAATGTATGAAATAATCCATAAACCCACTGTAGGAGCCTTGAGTGGCAACTCTTGTTGGGCTGGTTGTAGATACCGTTTTAAAAGTAATTTTTTTACATACCAAGGCTTTCAGCTACCAAAGGCTATGTTTGATCTGTTTATACCTGTATGTACACAGATACCTGCCTTTCAATCTGAGAATTATCATATGCTTAATTCACTCAGGTTTTTTTTGTTTTATGGTCAATGCTCTTCCTCTTCTCTCCCCTGAAACCCACTTGTAACTCTAAAGAGTTGAGCCAATAGATGACAAAGCAGTAGTTTGCAACAAGTAGTTTCTCGTTCTGTGCAAAGGAGGAGAATATTCCCCAGGAAATATTTTGTTTCTACTCACCTGTATATGACGATGTCTTTTTCATGCTGTCCTTATCCCAGCTGTTACATAGGAAGGGAAGAAAGTTTCTCCAAGCTGCCCTCCCTTGTAAATAATCCCCAAGGGGGCTGTGAAAGGAGGTTGATAATCCTTTTACTGTAGCAGGCAGGGCTCCACAGAGGAAGTGCTCTCCTCTTACATGTTACATACAGACCTAATCACAATTGCAGCTGGGCAGGGAATGCACAGCACTCCCATTCATTAGAACACACCTTTTCTAATCCGTGGGTTGTTCCAAGTAGGCTAAAGCTGAGAGAGGCAGTTCAGGGAAGAGTTCAGCTGCAGGAGAAATTTCACTTTTTCCCCTCTGCAAATAAACTGGCCCTGGCACACACATGCTTCTCTCCCTGCCAGATATCCCCCTTTTTGTGCACTTCTTTCCCCACCTGAATTGCCTTGCCCCAACTTTGAGTCTTCCTCCTAGCGCTCCCTTCTCAGCTGTGCTGGCTGCTTAGGTTGGAGGCAGGACTCATTTGAGCAGGCTCCAGTTCAAAGTACATTGTGGCTTGTCTGCCCGTTTACTGTAAACATGAGTTCTTTTCCTCCTTGGAACAGCCCAGAAGAGGCAATTCATTACTCAAGGCTGCTGGTTGTGTAAATATAAATGTATCGACCCTGATTGTTTGTAACATTTGTATAAGTGCTGCCATTCATAGCTTGGAAAGAAAATGGGGCACTGATAAGCTTGCCTTGCCGTCTCCACAAAATTCCTAGGTAAAAGGAGGCCGGGTAATGGTGCCTGAGTGTTTTTCAACATTAAATCACTTAGCAGACATGAACATTTCATCTGAAAACAAAAGATTTTGGGAGGAAAATAAAAAACAAGGAAGGGGGGATGTTCAAATATGTGATTAGGCAATTGATATTTAGTGAAATGAAATGAAATCCAATATACTTTTTGCTCGCTCTCACTTCTTGGAGCATTGCCACTTGAGAATGATATATATGTATTTAGGACTAAAATAATTAATCTTTGCAAGTATGTTTCATCAACTGACTTTGCTTTCTACCCTTTCTTGCCCTGTCTTGTCAGAAGTTGTTGTGGTTATTGTTTTCAATGTTGTTAGCTGCAAATAACACACTCTGAAAATGTATATGTGCAAGAACAGTGTCTTTGAATTAGGTTTTACTCATGTAGACTTCATATCCATATTGAAGTTGTTTTTTTTGCAACAGTTATTTCCTTTTTCTTTTTTTCTTGATGTCTTTTTTGACTTTCCAGTATATAGTAAACAGATTCTTCCTAGTGGTCTCCCATCCAAGTACCAAGTAGGTCTGACCTAGTTAATTTTTCATAATGCAAGCTTGAATCTTGGCATAGCTTGCTACATAATTAATAAAGAAAGTCATATTGGTATCCATCAACCTTTGATGATAAGCAGACTATATAATTATGAAAAGTCCCTCTTTCTATTGGGAGAATGAAGATGGAAGCTTCTTTTTATTTTTGTCAGAGAAAAGGATACACATATTATTTGCCTTCTATAGTGAAAATCCATTGGAATTGATAAGGTACCATTTAGGAGCAGCTACTTCGTATCCCTATGCCAAATATGAAGAAAGGAAGGAAGGCTCTAGAATATATTGATAACAATTTCTCATCAGCATCAGTGAGAATGTGTGTAGCTTGTGAATCAGAAGAGAATTCTCCAGAAATGGACTGGAGTCATCAAGCCATAGACAGTCCACCAGGAAAATGCTAGAACCCCACCCCACCCTGTTTTGAACAGGCAGCAAAAATGGTTTATCAGGTCTCTGGGCACACAATCAAGGTGTGTAGCCTGCTGACAGAGCTGTTCAAAAGAAAGCAAAATAGGGCAGGTGCACCCAGTGTCAGCAATCGGCTAATGCAGGCTTGAGGCCCTCAAAAGTTCATCAAGTCCACTGAGTTGAAATGCACTCAGTGTCTCTCCACTCACCCCAGTTCCCCAGCCATTGTGATATTAATAAAGAAAAATTTAAAAAGGAGACTGCAGAGGTGAAAGATTGACACTCTCAGGCTGGAAAAGACCACAATGTCATCCCATAGCTTTGTAAAAAGGATTTTAGCAAATGGCAATTCAACGTTTGCCACTGTGACTTTTTGCCCTTATTGTGTAGAAGCATTATTCTAGAGGAGCTTCCTAAACCTTGACAAAGGTTGCCAGTTGGCGCTTATGACATGCCCATGAACATCTTTTGCCATCAGGTATAAGCAGGCTTCTACAACATCTTTCTAGAGCAGGGGTGTCAAACTTGCAGTCCAAGGGCCGGATGCATCATGCACAGGCCACGCCTACCCCCAGGTTCGTGAAGGGGAAAAACGTCACGAAACGTCAGATGACGGCAAAGCAGAGGTGGTATTCAGCAGGTTCTGACCAGTTCTGGAGAACCGGTAGCAGAAATTTTGAGTAGTTCGAGAACCGGCAAATGCCACCTCTGACTGGATTTTTTACAGTATCCTTCCCCTGCCAGGCCCACCAAGCCACGCCCACAGAACCGGTAGTAAAAAATATTTGGATCCCACCACTGCGGCACCCGTGCTGTAGAGGGTATCTTTTTCCTTCTCTTTATCAAGGTTATAACCTGTGTAATTTTAAGGTGCTAACATTCAGAGTTGAATGAATTCAGATGTTGATATCTCTAATCCATGCTAAAATAACATTTCAAATATTTGTCTATGGAGATTCTCAGTCATCCTGGTCATGGTTGTCCCAAGGGAGTTTTTTTCAAAAGGCAACTGGACTTTCTTTGTTTTTCCCTGAAGACGTTTCACTTCTCATCCAAGAAGCTTCTTCAGTTCTCTTGTTAGCACAGAGTGTGTGCTAATGACTAGATGACTGCTAGGAATATGAATCCGTCTATGCTCCATCATTCAGTCAGAACTGAAGAAACTTCTTTGATGAGAAGCGAAATGTCTTCAAGGAAAAAAACAAAGAAAGTCCAGTTGCCTTTTGAAAAAGCACCTTTGGGATTCCAAATATTTGTACCCTTCCCCAAACCTGCCCAGAGTCTCACATCCAAGTAACTTAAACAAAGTCCCACAAATGCAATATTTCTGAGAATGAATTCTTTTCTAAGTCCAATGGACAGTAGGCTTGTTCTGTTGCTACCGTGGCTTGGAGTATTTCTTCCGCTCTGGGAGCCAAAAGAAAAGAAAAGATCCAAAAATGTCAGAAAGGATTTAAAAAATAAAAAAGAGGGAGGCCACAGAATGAAGTTATTTTTTTATTTATGCTGTGTCAGAATTATTCAGAGACCAGCACTTCTTTTGAATGGGCAAGTTAATGTTTCATAAAATGCACATTCCAGGAGCCCTCAATAGGCAGGCCTGTACATAAGTTTCTCCCCTACTTTTTCAAGATTAGTGAGGGAATGTATAGTTCATTAAAGAAAGGGGGATTTGGAGCCATAGCAGGAGCCAGGTGGAGTGTAGTCATGCCAAACAGGCCAGGTCAGCCCAGAAAAATGCACGAATTATGCCAGCTGGGTCAGGGCTTTTTCTGAGAGCACCCTCCGTTTTCTTCATGTTGGAATTTCTGTCCATAACTTTCTAAAGAAAAGCAGATCTCTCTGTGAGTTTAGGGTTTTTGGGTCAGGTCAGCCTGCTTTTGAAAAGTGCTTTCCATTGTCTCATGAGAGGGAAAAATAGTCTAACCAAGTAAAATGCTTGTTTTGTTTTGATTAGTTTCATTTTTAGTGGAACTAACATTTTTGTTTCTGGTGAATTGTTGTTCTTTAAGAAGCTATTCAAAAGGTTCATAAATAAGGAGGTGATTTAACATTATTGTGGTCCTTTGTCAAAGCACATCTGTAACAGTTTATCACATCTACAGTACAGAAGATTTATATGTATATGTATAATATGTATATGCTATCTAAAGCTTTCAGGGGGCAGGTGAAACCTGATTTAGAAGAACTAGAGAGAGCCAATTTGGTGTAGTGGGGAAAGTGCTGCCTAGAAACTTGGAGGTTGTGAGTTCTAGTTAGAGGTGGTATTCAGCAGGTTCTGACCAGTTCTGGAAAACCAGTAGCAGAAATTTTGAGTAGTTTGGAGAACCAGCAAATACCACCTCTGACTGGCCCACCCCCATCTATTCTCTGCCTCCCAAGTCCCAGCTGATCGGCTGGGTCTTCTTTGGTTGCCCTGCACAGGAGAACGGAGCTGGAAAGCAGGTTAGTGGGGTGGGGAGGTAATGGGGATTTTGCAGTAACTTTCCCCTGCATGCCCACCAAGCCAAGCCACACCCATCAAGCCACACCCACAGAACCGGTAGTAAAAAAAATTGAATCCCACCACTGGTTCTAGTCCCATTGAGGCACGAAAGCCGGCTGGGTGACTGGGTCAGTCATTCTCTCTCAGCCCAGCTCACTTCTCAGCATGGTTGTTATGGGGAAAATAGGAAGATCAAGCAGTATTGTGTGTGCTTCCTGTCTTGAGTTACTTATAAATGAATAAAGGTAGAATGAAAATATACTAAATAAATTAGCCCACATTTGTCTGCATGGCAAGCTGTCATGCAGCATGATTTGTGTAAAAAAGGGAACTCTTCATATGCCTCTGGAAAATACACAGTTAACGTGGTTAAGGAGAAAGAGGATCCACTGATGGGGTATTTGGGTGTTTGAAGCTGCAGCACAGCTTGCAGTCCCTTTAAGTGCTCAAAATCAGAAAATAGCTTGAGAGATGTGTGTCTTCCTGGTTCAGAATATTCTGAATCACACCCAAATTTCCACTATCCAGCTTTTCTGTTTCATGTAGGGCTATCTCTCTGGGCTTCTCTCCAATATGCCTTTCCTATTAAATATACAAAAGATGAAAGGGTATCAGGCGGTACTGGTTAACCTCAGACTTCCATCATGTCGATCTGAAGTGGAAGTGGACTTGTGTTCATTTGAACGTGTTCCACAGAAGAGCTGGGTTAGACTTATGCCTGCGGATATGCAAAAGCATCACAAGTCCTACATCTCCCTTGTCCTAGAACTATACCTGTGTTAGAAAATTCACACAATAGCTACTTTATTAGTATTTATCCTTTGCTTTAATCCCTAAAATGTAAGTCTTTTCTGCTTTGAATGTTCTTTTTTTTAACCAATTATTACTTCTGAAATTGAGAGGGATCTCTGTTATTTTATTTTATTTATTTTATTTTATTATTATTATTTGTTTTTTTCTTTTTATTCACTCAGTCAATCAATCGATATACTGTATATAGCCCCCCCCCATCTCACATTTATAACTCTGGGCAGCTTACAATTAAAATATAAACATTACTCAAACCCCACCAAAATAACACAACCACACAAATAAAACAACATGTCAAAACAGTTACAAACTATTCTGTTTCTGGATGAACACAGTTGTTCCAGAACAATACAGTACAGCCATTTTATCATCTGGAGATGAAACTGAAGAATCAAACAAAAAAGACAATTTTAGTCTTTTATTGATCAAATAAAGAGTAGAAGGAGTAGAATTTTCGTACTCTCACAGTAGGGTTGCAGGAATTGTTTTATCCCCCTGGGGCACAAAGTAATATCTATATTAACTCACACAAGCAGCATATTACATTTTTTACCCTGTCATAGAGCTAGGGGAATTACAGAATCAGAGTTGCTGCTGGCAACTTATTTCATATGCATATACACATTGCATGAGATGCTATTTTTCTTGTTGACAGATATTAGGAAAAAGTTCACAATAAAGATGGACTTCTACTAGTTTCTACTTTATTCTCCTGGGGGTGCCGTCGGCCAGACATTGTCGGTTGGCGGCGTCCAGGGGTAGGGCCTTCTCTGTGGGAGCACCTACTCTGTGGAATCAACTCCCCTTGGAGCTCCAGCTGGCCCCTGACCTCTGTTCCTTTCGCCGTGACCTAAAGACCTGGTTGTTTCAACAGGCCAGCCTGGACTGAATGGTGTGGGGTGGGGTTTTATCGATTTTAGTTTTTAATTGGGTTTTAATTTTTATTGGGCTAATTCGACTGGTTTAATTGTATTTTAATATTTGTATTCTCATTTCTTATTGTAGGCCGCCCTGAATCCCCCGGGAGAGAGGGCAGCCTATAAGTCCAATAAATAAACAAACAAACAAACAAACAAACAAATAAATAATATTACTTCATGGAACATTTTAGGGCAAGAAATATGAGGGCTTCTTTCAGACAATGAATGTCTTGTCCATTGGAGTTAAACAAAAAGGAAACACTATACATGTGTTTGTGTATGTCAGATTGAGATTTTCACCATTTCCACCATTTCCCTGACTCTTGTGGTTTTATTAATACTGATTACATTTCTTTGAGATTCAAAACAAAACAAAACCCTGCAACTCTTAATAGGTTATTTATTATGTAGTTCATCAGCTGGAACTTCTGTTGACCCTTTGCTTAGCTCTTCCGCGATGTATGAGAACTTTATGAACACTCCTGTGTTAGATGCAACATGTTCCCCAAAAGATCTCCAGAGTAGAAATGTGTTCCATTCACAATGGAAAAGTATAGCAGAAAAGTTTCAAGGGGAAGTGACCAGATGTTTTCCTCCCACGACAGAGTTGGGGAACTAGATGAAAATAAGGGTAGGGAAACAATAGGTCAGAGTTACAAGGCTACTAGCTGCCAAGCAACTTCATAGTATGTGGGAAACAGCTCTGTTGCTGGATGTGAAGATGGAAACCAGAGTGATGGGCCTGTAAATCAAGCATAACCACCTCCCCACTCCCCTGTTTGTTTTACCTCTGGCCCTGCCAGCTTCATTTAGCACACAATCCCTCTTCTTCCATACCTCCATGGTTGGAAAGTTTTCCATCTGGTTCGCCTTCTTGTCAGGCTATCCAGTCCAGCTTTGGCAAAACAGAGGGATAAGAGGGAAACTGCCAAAACAAACAGTAGATGTGCAATGCCATCCAGTGGCTGGCAGAAAAGGAACCAGAAAGAAAAAAAAAGGGGGGGGGAACACCCTGGAAATTAGCTGTAAAAGGATTTAAATAGCAGAAACAAAGTAAACAAATGGAGATGGCATCAGATTTCAGCTGTGGCTCCAACTCCTAACAATTAAGGGCCTTTCCCAGCCACTGCCAGTTTGCGATCCCACCAGCAATCTTGGCTCCCACCAACAGCAGCATCCAAGTGCTGACTTGTCAAATGTGTTTTGGTAAAGCCAGCGGGCCTGAGGTTCATAAAAAAGGGGCTTAGCAATATTTCTTAAAGAATCTGTAAGATGTCTGCAATTTAATTTTATAGCTGGGGGGGAAAATCTTGCACCAAACTGTCGCAGCAGATGCCAATCACCCCAAATCTGTGCCTGGGCCCAGAACCACTACAGCCAAAGTAATTTCAATAACTAATAATGTGCTTATGTATGAGTTTCAAGCTAGTTTGTCCTGAGCTTCAAGAGGTAGATTATTATCCTAGATAAAAGCAGCCTAAGGTTAATGAGATTTATATTTTAAACAACGCTTTCAGTTCATTATTTTGCTGACTGGATATTTCGTAGGTTCAAGCAAAATGGAGAAATGACAGATCAGTACATGCACTGCAATGAATGGATTCATATATTGTTTTAAACCAAGGGTTCTCAAACTCTGAGTCAGAATATGAGCAACGTAAGTAGCCAAAACATTTTATACATCTGATCGGGCATGTGAAGATTAAGTGGGAGCATTGTCAAAAACCACTCTGGCTCCATTCCATTTTTTTGCCTGCATATAAGCCTAAAGTAGGTAATTGAGTTACTTGGCAATACCTGTGATCTATGCATCAACATTCAGTTATTAAAAATGTATATTTATTATTTTTTGTACAACCAAAACCTTAATTAAATCATTCATTTAAATCCCAGGGGGAAGTCACACACGATTACTTTTCTACTGCAGGGGTGTTCCCAGCTGGGAGAAGGGGGCTAATGTGCACACGATAATTATCTAAATGTTATTATTTGCATCCTTGTGTAAAATATACTGATACAAGTACATACTGTGGCATTTGCATAGTGACATTATTCCATGTGTGTTGTCAAGTTGGTGCCCTTGTGGTTTTCTGCAGATGACTCAAGAACATGCTGCCACAAAGTTTGAAACCCCTTTAGTTAAATTATCGTGTGTTTCTTTGCTTTTAGTTACCATGATGTTGGAACCCACTGAACAGCTGTTGATTAAGTAATTGTGTTTAATCAAATAATTGATTGTGAGCCCAATCAAAGGAGGAGGGGCAGTTAGAAAGCATGAGGGGCTGATTTCCAAATTGTCCCTTTCAGTGCTATCAATTTTGTAGGCAAAGACAAATTTCAGTAGGATTATGGTTGAATGCTTTGGCAAGAAGAGAAGGAAGTATAAAACAGATTTTTTTCCCCCAAGTTTCCACAAATTAAGTTACCCAAACTTGTTGAGTCATAACATTTTAGCAATCTTCCTTTCATTTCTGGTTTTCTCCCCCCCCCCCCTTTCTGACAGAAAAAGAAATATGAGTCCCTTATATTTATCCTGTTTTCTACCCTGGAAAAGGAATTAAAGTTAGCCAGTTGTCCTTCAGGATGATTATCTTTGCTGGTAAATGAAAAAATAACATCGCAGTCAGTTTATATACAGTTTTAAAGTTCTGGATGCCAGTTTTCCTTTTCAGTGCCGTGGCACATGTTCACTTTTTTTCTGATTTCAGAGTTTAATATCATCAAAAGGATGTTTTTGTAAAATATGAAAAACCAGACCTCACAAGTCTTTCCACCCGTCCCATTTCCATAGCATACATGCTGGAAAACCATCAGTGGCATATGCTGTATAAAGTAATACAGATACGATAGTCCTATCATATTTGAGCTGCAAATTTAGGGATGACCACTAGATAGCATCCAAGATATACAGGAAATTCTGACTCTTTGTTGCAATTCGGTTATAGCAAGTACATAGAGAAGAGAATTATCTGTAGCTCAACGAGCACCAACAATTCTGTAGTAGGTACAATATTGTTTAATACTATGTAGATTTGAGTGTCAGTAGCACAAAGAAAATTATTAATATTGGAATATTACCAAACAAAAGCCATCCAATTCAGTCTTGTCTGCTTCTGCCCATTAGAAGGGAAAGCAACTCAATCTGTGCTTCTCCTTATTTTCTAAAGAAGAGTGTAACTACCTGGGTTTAACTGCCAAGTAGAAGGCAACTCTAGATGACGTAAGCAAGTGAGCCAAGTCCAAGATTGCTGGACTCAACTACAGATGAGTAGCAGCACCAATTTCCAGTACAGATAGTCCTCAATTTACAAAGGTTCATTTGGTGACCGTTCAAAGTTACAATGGCACTGAAAAAAGTGACTCATGACCATTTTTCATACTTACTACCATTGCAGCATCCCCATGGTCAAAATTCTGATGCTTGGCAACTGACTCATATTTATGACCGTTGCTGGGTCCCAAGGTCCTGTGATTCCTCCTTTGCGACCTTCTGACCAGCAACGTCAATGGGGAATCCAGATTCACTAAATAACCATGTTACTAACTTAACAAGTGCAATGATTCCCTTAACAACTGTGGAAGAAAAATCATAAAATGGGGCAAGCTCACTTAACATGTTTATGTTTCACTTAGCAACATAAATTTTTGGCTTAACTGTGGACCGAACTCGAGGACTACCTGTATTCTTCATTCTTAAGGCATTCAGTGGGGAAACATAGCAGCATTTGCTTTTAAACCATATCCAGAAAAAGCATGACCTTTCTTTTTCTGCCTATTAGTTAGAATCTCATTGCAATTCTATAGCTATGGCTGTGGTTTGACATCCAATTGCAATTCTATGGCTCCATGTTATGGTGGTTTTTATTATGGTTTCACCTTAATTTAATATTTTATCTCTTATATAGTATTGTCCATATTCATATACATATACATACATACATACATACATACATACATACATACATACATTTGTTTTCGTAGATTTTCCTGGGTACAGGTATGCAGGTCTTGGCATGTTATATATATATATATATATATATATATATATATATATATATATATATATATATGTTTTCGTAGATTTTCACGGGTAAAGGTATGTAGGTCTTGGTGTATTTGGGTCTTGTCCGTGTATGATTGAGAATACCTTGGCAGCGTTCGACGAAATCTCATCCGTCATCTTCAGGCTGGTGTCTTCAGCTTCGTTCTCCCAGGAGAAGCGAAGCTGAAGACCCAGCTGAACGGATGAATTTCTCAACGTTGCAAATTCTCTCATAGACAAGACCTAATACCCACCTATATATATATATATATAGTATATTTGTTTTCATAGATTTTCACGGGTAAAGGTATGTAGGTCTTGGTGTATTCGGGTCTTATCCCGTGTAAGATTGAGAATATCTTGGCGACGTTTCACGAGATCCCCTCTCCATCTTCAGGCTGGTGTCTTGGCTTTGTGCTTGTGCCAGCAAAGCATGATCTGAGCTGCCTTCTCTCTATAAATACTCGCCAAGATACTCTCAATCTTACACGGGATAAGACCCGAATAACCCAAGACCTACCTATGTGTATATATATATATATATATATATATATATATATATATATATATTTTTTTTTTTCGTAGATTTTCATGGGTAAAGGTATGTAGGTCTTGGTGTATTCGGGTCTTGTCCCGTGTAAGATTGAGAATACCTTGGCGACGTTTCGGCGAGATCCCACTCGCCATCTTCAGGCTGGTGTCTTCGGCTTTGTGCTTCTGCCAGCAAAGCGTGATCTGAGCTGCCTTCTCTCTATAAATACTGGAGGGGAGGTGTGGTGTGCTGGCTCTGCTGTAAGTGGGTTAGTTGGCTGTGTTTTTGGCTGTGTTGTCGCTTCTTGATTGGTTGATGGAATTGGTGTTTGCTGATTGGTTGGCTTTTTGTAAGAGCCTGTGTGGCTGAGGTAGTGGCTGTGTGTCCTTCAGCCTTTTGTGTTTTAGCTACCTGGGTAGTGGGCTGTGTGATGACCTTCTGAGTTTTATTGTTGTGACATCCTGGGTCTTGTGCTGTTATCTCCTGGGTCATTGTCTGTGTTGCAACCTCCTGAGGTTTTGTGTTGTAATCTCCTGAGTTCCATGATGTAGTATCCTGGGTGGAAGGCTGTGATGTGACATTCTGGGCCTTGGTTTGGCTCCGAGTTTGAGGTCTGGCTATGTGTTTATAGCGTGTGTCAGTTTGCTTAGTTTGGGGGTCGGAGGGAGGTGTAGCAGCTGGAGTTGCAGCTATGGTCTGGTTTCTGGATGGTGGATGCCTTTTGTCTGTGGGGTGGGCTTGGGTTTGAGTCTGGTGAGGGAGATTGGTGGTGGCATCATGTGTCACCTTGGGTCTGGTGTTGGTTTTCATGGCCAGGACTCGTCTGTTGATTAGGGCTAGTTTCCAGGTGTCTGGTAGGCGGGAAGTATCCTCCCGTTTATTCATGTTATGGGGGTGTTTCTCTATTTCGATTGCTTCCCTAATTATTCTCTTGTTGAAGTGTTCAGTGTTGGAGATAAGTTTGGATCTCTCCAAATCAATTTCATGTCCTGTGGCTTTAAGGTGCTGGAAAAGGGAGGAAGTTTTTTCTTCTTTTCTGACTGCGTTCTTGTGTTCTGCGATGTGAGCATTTATTCTCCTGTTGGTTTGTCCAATGTATGTGGCTGGGCAAATTTTGCATGGTATTTCATAAACTCCTTGGTTTTCTAGCTGGATCTTGTCTTTGGGGTTTCTTAAGATGTTGGCTATTTTTGGTCAGTGCCAAAGGCTGTCTTGATATTGTGTTTGTGGAGAAATTTGCTGATTTTATCTGTGGTGCCTTTGATGTAAGGGAGGAGGGCGATGCCATTGTCCTGTTCTGTGTCTTGGTTTTTGGGGGGAGTCTCCCTTAGGATTAGGTTGGTGATTGTGCTTCTTTGGAATCCATTGGACATTAATATGTTAGTGAGGGTGTGTAATTCTGTTCTCAAGTGGTCTTTGTCAGCTAGGTGTTTAGTTCTGGAGATGAAGGTCTTGGCTATGGAGTTGATCTGTGCAGGGTGGTGATGGGATTGTGCATTTAAGGAGTGGTTAGTGTGTGTTTTCTTCTGGTAGATGGTGTGCCCTAGGGAGCCATTGGGTTTTTTGTAAATTAGGACATCTAGGAATGGAAGTTGGTTGTTGGTTTCTGTTTCCATGTTAAATTGTATTTTGGGGTGTAGGCTGTTGAGATGTGTGAGGAAGTTGTCCAGTTTTTCTTTCCTGTGTGGCCAAATTACGACAGTGTCATCTACATATCTAAGCCAGAGTTTGGGTTTGTATTCGGTTTGTCTAGTGCATTGGTTTCAAAATGTTCCATGTATAGGTTAGCGATGACGGGTGAGAGGGGTGACCCCATAGGTGCTCCTTCTATCTGTTTATATCTTTGTCCATTGTGGATGAAGTATGTGTTGGAAAGGCAATGGTTGGTCAGATCTAGGATGTGCTTAGGGGGTTTATATTTGTTTTGGATAGCTGTCAAGGCTTCTTTAATAGGTACTTGGGTGAAGAGGATATGACATCGAAGCTCACAAGTAGGTCAAGCTGGGTTGTAGGTTTTGTTTCTTTATTGTTTCTATGAAGTGGAAAGAGTTTTGTACGTGTGAGGTGATGGATTCTGTGTAGGGCTGGAGTTGTTTGGCGAGAAATTTGGCAAGGTTCTGTAGAGGTGAGCCTATGGAGCTGACTATGGGTCTGAGTGGTGTTCCTTCTTTGTGTATCTTGGGGAGGCCATAGAGCTTAGGGCATCTAAATGATTTTTCTCTGGGGATGATTCTTTGTTGGATCTCTTCACTGATGGAAGAGGCTTTTATTTTGGATTTGGTGGTTTTCTTCAGGTAGGTGGTGGGGCCTGTGTTTAGAGGTTTGTAAGCGGGGTCTTGGAGTAGGTTGGATAGTTTGGATTGGTAGTCAGATGCGTTCATCACGACTGTGGCGTTGCCTTTGTCTGCTGGTGGGATGATTATGTTGTTGTCTTTCCTCAAGTTGCTGAGTGCTTTTTGTTCTTCTTTGTGTAAGTTGCTTCTGGGTGGACTGCTGGAGCAGAGGACGTTGGTGACTTCAAGTCTGATTTTATTGGCTGTATCTGGGTTAATTTTGGTTAGGCTAGCTTCAACTCCACATATGATGTTTTCAGTGGGGATGCCAACACCAGACCCAAGGTGACACATGATGCCATGACCAATCTCCCTCACCAGACTCAAACCCAAGCCCACCCCACAGACAAAAGGCAACCACCATCCAGAAACCAGACCATAGCTGCAACTCCAGCTGCTACACCCCCAACCCCAAACTAAGCAAACTGACACATGCTATAAACACATAGCCAGACCTCAAACTCGGAGCCAAACCAAGGCCCAGAATGTCACATCACAGCCGTCCACCCAGGATACTACATCATGGAACTCAGGAGATTACAACACAAAACCTCAGGAGGTTGCAACACAGACAACGACCCAGGAGATAACAGCACAAGACCCAGGATGTCACAACAATAAAACTCAGAAGGTCATCACACAGCCCACTACCCAGGTAGCTAAAACACAAAAGGCTGAAGGACACACAGCCACTACCTCAGCCACACAGGCTCTTACAAAAAAGCCAACCAATCAGCAAACACCAATTCCATCAACCAATCAAGAAGCGACAACACAGCCAAAACCACAGCCAACCAACCCGCTTACAGCAGAGCCAGCACACCACACCTCCCCTCCAGTATTTATAGAGAGAAGGCAGCTCAGATCACGCTTTGCTGGCAGAAGCACAAAGCCGAAGACACCAGCCTGAAGATGGCGAGTGGGATCTCGTTGAAATGTCGCCAAGATACTCTCAATCTTACATGGGATAAGACCCAAATACACCAAGACATACATACATACATACATACATACATACATACATACATACATGTTTTCACGGGTATTTATATCTATGGTATTTAGGTTTCTTTGGGTATTTTCCCATGTAATAATTGTGCTTTTATAGCGACGTTTCGGCAGAATCCCATCTGCCATCTTTAGGCTCAAGAACACAGCAACTCGAGCACCAATGAACACAGACCTAGACTCCCAGCCAATAGGGATGAAAAGAGGACCATTCAAGTAAAACACAGGGCCAGAACCAAATTCAAACTGTCAAAGGCTGCCAAGCCTGAAACACACGATTAACAAAGAACCCAATACACAAGCCTGAAGATGGCAGATGGGATTCTGCCAAAGCGTCGCTATAAAAGCACAACTATTACGTGGGAAAATACCTGAAGAAACCTAAATACTATACATACACACACACACACACACACACACACACACACATACATGAGTCCTTAGGGAGAAGGGCAGCATACAAGTCAAATAAATTATTATTATTATACATATAAATATATATATATATACACACAAACACACACACAGAGTATGTGTGTGTGTATTTGCTGACACCTTATTTTAACTAAATTTGTATATCAGTGACTGCATGACCTCTGTAGCTGCCATATGCTAAATAAATGAATAAAAGTTTGACATCTCCAGCTCAGATAAGTCCTCCTCTCACTTTGCAATTATCACCAGCTGACTCCTGGGTCAGTCTTTTCATGTTTTGTTGCAGGTGCTCCATGGCATGGAGATGCTAGTGTTCTGCCTCAAAGGACAACATCTAACAGAAAAATATCCTAGGCATTTGGATGAGTTTCAAGAGGAGCTCGCAGAACAGCCTTCTGCTCATGACTGCACATAGAGCAGCAGGGAATTTCTACTACATCCTTTTGATCATTGGAGTGAATGTACTTTATGGAAAAAAACAGAAGGAAAAAAATCTACGAATCTAAACAGACCAAACATGCATTTCCCCCCAAATAAATTAAGTAAGCAAATAAGTAAGTTTATATTCAACTTTGATTCTTTCAGAGCTTTGCTGTTGAAAATGGGATAGAACGCGGTTAGCTAGAAAGTGCTATTTGTAATCAGGTTGATACATAATGGCCAAAGAATCCACTGGAGCTGGGTGGCTAATAAATTTTAATAATAATAATAATAATAATAATAATAATAATAATAATATCTATCACATCAATTCATAGGATAGGTACAAAAGTAAAGTAATGTGATGATCAGACATCACAAAATTTGGCCTAAAGAATTGAGCTGCAGATGCTCAATTATTGAAACCAAGGAACAGGACTCCTTCTATATTTGTATCAGAATAAGAGCTGTGGTGGCGCAGTGGTTAGAATGCAGTACCCACTTCTACTTCTACTTCTGCTGGCTGCCAGCTACCTGCAATTTGGCAGATCAAATCTCACCAGGCTCAAGGTTGACTCAGCCTTCCAACCTTTTGAGGTGGGTAAAAATGAGGACCCAAATTGCTGGGGGCAATAGGCTGATTCTGTAGACTGCTTAGAGTTTAGTTTAGTTTACTTTATTGTCATTGCACCTCATGCAATGAAATCAAACACCATCTTCAGTGCACATCATGACCATGACCATGAAAATAAACACAAACACACATTCTTCACCCTTCACACATTGAACTGGAAACCCCCGACACCACACCAACACTGCACTATAAAGTAGAATTCAAAAGAGCTACTGCCCTGGAATAGAAGCTGTTTTTCAGCCTATTTGTGCTTGTTTTTGTCAAAAAAAAAGGGTGCCCAGGATAAGATGGATGTTTGATAATGTTTTGAACTTTCTTAAGGCAGCGGGAGCTATAAAGCTCTTCCAAAGAGGGGAGAGGGCAACCAATGATCGTCTGGGCAATGACATTAACCCTCTGGAGTGCTTTCCTATCTGCCACTGTGCAATTGGCAAACCATACAGAGGGGCAGTATGTTAAAATACTCTCTATGGTGCAGTGGTAGAAGGTCACCAGCAGTTTTTCATTCAGTTGTTGTTTTCTGAGAGAGGGCTGTAAAGCACTGTGAAGCAATATATAAGTCCAAGTGCTATTGCTATATCTTATTTTATGAAATTCCTTTCCCTAGGAGATGCTTACATTTAGAAATGCAGGTTGGAATCTGCTTAGGTGGATCAGCTTAGGTATTATATCTTAACACAATGACTGCACTAATGATTATTTGTTTTACTTATTTTTTGCTTACCTGTTGATTCTTCTATTTTAGCTCACCCTTCTTTTATTCACACACACAGAGAAACATATAAAGATGTGTATATGCATCTGTGTCTGTTTGCATAGGAATACATGCATTTTTTTTACACTGTACATCTTTCTCCAGGGTTTTTTTTTTTTTTGCAAGCCACCCAAGGCAGTTTGGAACAGCTTGCCTTCAGAAGTTGTGGGTGCTTCATCACTGGATAATTTTAAGATGAGACAGGACAGCCACTTGTCTCAAATTGTATAGGGTGTCCTGTTTGAGTAAGAGGGCTAGAAGACATCTACGCTCCCTTCCAGCTTTATTCTGATTAGTTGATTGATGTCTATCCCATTGTTTCCCCTTTATACCTTCCCAGTAGTAACTTTCTATGGTAGGCTGATCTGAGTGACTGGTCGAAAGACCATCAGTGAATTTTCCTGACTCAGGTGGGTTTGGGTCTCCTTAGACAAACATTTGTTCTCTTATAGTTCTGTTTCAGGTTTCTCCAAGCGGGGAATTTCTTGTGAACGCCCAAGTAAGTAAGGTATTTCTCTTCTATTCCCTGAATCCCAGATGCCTCTGTAATGAGGCCTTTGAAAAAATTACTATTCCTTTGAATGAGATATGTTCAGATACTTCACCAGCTCTCAGCTACGGTGCAGTTTGGTTGAATTCTCAGGGTAGCATAGATGAAAAGAATAATCTGAGGGCAGTGCATACTGTACATTCTGCAGACAGAGAGAATGCAGGCAGTGCCAGGCTTGCCGTGTTGATGGGTACACCTGGGAGATACAGAACTAGCAATTCACCTGTAGGAACAGGGGAATTGGGTGGAATTTACTGAAAGCACTCAGCTCAGCATAAATCACCTCCCACCCTTGGCATGATTTAAGAGATGTTTAGACAGCTCTGAGTTGTCTTTAATCACAGCGGGAGAGGTAGGTGTATAAAGATTTAATAGGAAGGGGGAATGTAAGTCTGCCTTCTCTGGGCCTCCACCCCTTGCATTCCTCAAGCCTTCTTGGCATTGCATTACAGGGGCAAATGCCGAATAAATGGACACACAAAATAGGCATTATTGAACTTGCAGGTTACAGTAATAACTGAAGCAGTTTGGAATGGATTGGAACAAATATTCCCTATTAGTAGAAAGACCCGCTTGTGAGTTTTCCTGAGGCATGTAGTTGGTCTTAAAAAAACATGAGACCCATCCCAAAAAGATGTTTTTATGATTATATCTGTACAGTAGGGGGCAAATACCAGGCACCTCCAAACAGTCTTCACTTGACACCTCACGAGTGTACAAAAATTAAAACATAATATATTTGTGATTTAAAACATGTTCTGGATGTTGCTCCACAGTTATTTAGTACCCAATTGTCATAGAATTATTAATCATACATACATGTAGGGCAAGGATTTTGGCACACTCTTTTTATTTTATTAAATTGATGATAATGATGATGATATCCATTCATTTATGTCTGATTCTTGACTATTGTATGGGCCAGGTCTCTCCACATCTTCTGATCTTGCACTGCTTCTTTGAGTTTTTCTATGCTTTGGCTGGTGTCAGTTTTGATAGTGTCCAGCCATCAAATTACTTGGCAGCCATATTTCCTTTTACCACTAACTCTTCCCAACATAATTGCTGTCTCCAGTAAATTAAATTTATATGGTGTCCATCTCACAGTTACAGTGACTCTGGGTTACTTACAATATGATAAGAAGATTTTAAAAAGATAATGCAAAATGATTAAAAATTAAGAGCATTAAATAAGAAACTAAAAACCAAGAAGATGGATGACTTTTTGGAGAAGACATGATATGATTCATTCCTTAGTTTTAATTATGGGCTTTGAAGAGAGTTTAGCAGAAACCTGTAAAGCATTTGTTACTATGCACACCTGTGCTGTAATTCAAAATTTCATTTGCATTCTACCCAAAATCTTCTACTCCAAAAATTTAAAGATATGGAATTTGTTCTAGGTGCTTTGTGGTACAAATTATAGTCAGATCTACTGGAAGATTGTGAGATTACTATAACCTATATTAATAAAGTTCAGTTCCAGTAAACCTTCTGAAATCAGTTTCTTGAGCTGATTGAATTGAATTGAATTGAATTATAGTGACAACAATAAACTAATGGAACACCTTGCCCTCGGAAGTTGTGGGAGCACCATCACTTGAGGCTTTCAAGAAGGGATTGGACTGCCATTTGTCAGAAATGGTCTAGGGTCTCCTGGTTGGGTGGGGGGTTGGACTAGATGACCTACAAGGTCCCTTCCAACTCCGATTATTTGTTATCTGTTTATCTGTTATTTATTGTCATTTTACGTACATTACACAGTATACATACAACAAAATTCACATAATACCCAGAGACCAGACTCAACATGCACACACACATGACAATCCCCAAACACCTCCCCAGCTGCCAAAATTCCATGCCTCCTAAAAACACACAAGCATCCATACAACAGACCAAGTAATACTGTCGAATAGCTCACTGATGGTGGTCCTTAAGTTCATTTTTAAGTGCAATTATAGTTCTGGGATAAAAACTATTCAGAAAATGTGTGGTTCGAGTTTTAATTGTTCTGTATCTTCTGCCAGAAGGCAACAGTTCATAAAGATTGTAAGCAGGATGGGAAGAGTCTCTGAGAATGTTGTGCAACTTCCTCAAACAGCGAGATGTGAAGATGTCATTCAGGGCTGGTAGCTGGAACCCAATGATATTCTGGGCAGTTTTAATGATTCTCTGTAGAGCATTTTTGTCCGCTACAGAGCTCTCCCATACCATACAAGAATGCGGTATATCAGGACACTCTCAATGGTGCTGCGGTAGTAGGGACAGAAGTAGATACTGAGATAGATTTATCTTCCTGAGCATTCTCAGGAAGTACAGCCTCTTCTATGCCTTCTTTACAAGCATGTAACTCAAAACTGATCTACCTCAAAGTGCCTCATTTGGCACTTTTTCCATCCTTACAAATTGTTCAAAATGGATACATTAAAATCTTGGTTTATCAAACTTTGATACAATGGGCTTCATATGCAATGAACCATTCCCTTGCACCAATGTTCCTTATCCATCTCATTGTTCATTATTTGCCTAATGTTAGTTCCTAAATGACTTAAAATAATGCAAATAACATATTTTACACCATTTGTGCGGTGATGCCATTACCAAATGTGATAAATTGTCATAATGACATGTTCTCCAATTAAACAGAAAATCAGGAAAAACTGACACTTCTTCTCTAATTGGGCCATACATATCAATTTCAAGTTCAATCTTGCCTATACATGTTTGATTACCTTGTGGAGCACGTATTCTCTTCTTGAAGAAGACTAGGGAAAAATAAGAATGGAATAATACTGCTTCTTCTTCGTTAGCTGCTAGCATTTTAGTTGTCTTCGTGCAGTGTTTTGATATTTTCATCTCCTTTTATTGTAATACAAATAAGTGCCTTTTATTCATAGAGCCAAGAATCATGTTGGGAATAGGATCAATAGCACATGCAAAGCCCATGCAAACTTTTAGAACAAGAACCTTCTTTGTTAAAGAAAGTGAAACTTATTGGTGCATTGAGATAATTTCATACACTGGATTTAATGGAGATGGTAGTGGTGCAGTAGCAATGGGAATGAGTTTGTATAGGTGCAAATATTTCTCAGCCATTGAATAAATTTCTATCTAACAATAATGCTAGTCAGGGCAAAATCTTAAAGTAGAAATCCTTGATTAGGAGGGTCTCCAACTGCAACAGGAGGTTATTACTGTTTGACTTGATATCAAGCTTTAATATAATAATATAATCATGTCATTTTCATGATGACACGTGTTATTATTTGTATGTTGTCACATCATTGCAGGTGATGCTCCCACTCCTCCAATCTATGCCACATTGTAACTATATTCAACCGATGCTTGAAAAATGGTTTACAAACTCCAGAACTGGTGTTCAAACCACATGAAAAGCTAAAATCCAATACAGGGGTGGGATTCTACCGGTTCTGTCCGGCTCTGTAGAACCGGTAGCTCTGAAGAGCAGCAGACATAGAACCAGTTCTATGTCTGCTGCTGTTTTGGCCCGGCCACCCGGCCGCCCGGGCTCTTACCTGACCTTTATTTCCTGCTTTTTCAACCTCAGCTGCTTTGCACGACATAGCTGTGGTTGAAAAAGCAGGAAAAAAGTGCTTTTTCAAGAGCTGCGCACCTGCGTGCAGTGCTGCTCAGCTGTTCAGGCAGCAAGCTGATGATGATTTACATGCGCACGCAAATCGTAAATCACCAAACCAGTAGTTACACAGATCCCAACCCTGATCCAATATACCATTTACTGGCTTAGCAGCATGCTTGAGTCAAGTCTTAAACCCTATAGTAGATGTCTATGAAGCAAAGCATTAATTAGAATTATGAGTGAGAGAAATAGAAAACAAATCCTGATCTGTGTAAGTATTTGGGAAAGCTAATTTTTAGATGGAGAAGCAATATGGAAGGTGTAAGCATTGTCTGTGCATTGGAGCATATTATGCCTATGTTCAACTTGCATATTTTGAAATAAATCCAAAGAGTGGTTAATGAAAGAAACAAAGTCTATGCTAGCAGTGAAATCTCGGACCGCTTACTTCATAATATGACTCTGCTTTTATTGATCTGCATCACAATGACAGTTGTGTATCCTTTCCTTCCCTAAAGATTACTGTTTTCTTAGCAGTTCCTGAGCAAAGGGCAATCATTTTTAGTACGACAATTCCTAGGAAAACATTGCCCTCTCATGTTCAACATTAAGTGTTGCAATATTTGTTTCCTCCATAAAATAACTGGAATGTGAATTCTCAAGCTCCAAGGAATATCAGTGTAGTTCATCAGTCAGTGCACAATGTCATAAATCTAGAAGTCAGTGCCAGAGACAAGGGGGTTTCTGGCATAAAAGAAATCTGTGTTAAAACTAATTTAGGATATTCTAATATGAAAACCATACATCATTTAATATATTTTCAGCTGTCAGGTATCCAAATTAATCTAGCTGCCATCTAGAAGGGAAATAAATTTCTTCTAACTCTAAAGCTAATATTTGTAAACTTTCAGACAAGCCATTCCTCAGCTCCAAACATGTACATTTCTTTATGACCCAAGAAATCTCATAGGATACAGATGGCCAGCTGCCACTCACCCATTTGTTTCTTTTCTGCATTGAACAGTCTTTGACAAACACATCTCATATACAGACAAGTGAACCTTTTCTCATCACTCAGAGTGCTGGGAATTTAGGAAAATCTGAACTTGATGAACCTGTCAATGAAATGTCAATAAGCCTTTTACAAAAACATGTGAAACAATGGTTTCCTTCTCTTGCAACTACCTTTCTCTAAATCTGAGGGAGCCAAGATAAGCATATTAATTGCCCAAGAGCCCCCTTTAAAACCAAATCAGTGAATGCCAGCATTCTGCCTTCAGAATATTATTAAAAGCCATTAGAAAAGCCATTCTAAATGAGTCAAATTTATAGAACATCTTGAACATGGAATCAAAGATTAATGTTGCACTTCTGTGCAGAACCTTGATTTTCCAAAGGCTGCCTTTCCACTTAAGGAGATGCTCATAGAATCAGTCAACTTTGAAGGGATATAAATCCTGTCTTCATTATTGTTATTTTGATACAATGACTGGATTGTTGGTTTTAATTGTCCATTCTATCTCTCCTTTCTGACAGTGAGAACAATCAACCAATGCCCTCAGAAGTTGTGGGAGTGTCATCACTTGAGACTTTCAAGAAGAGATTGGACTGCCATTTGTCAGAAATGGTGTAGGGTCATCCCGCTTGGGTGTGGGGTTGGACTAGTTGACCTACAAGGTCGCTTCCAACTCTGATTATCTGTAATCTGTAATCTCCTAAGGAAACAAGCAACCTGCTCTGAAGTTGAAGGAAACCCTTTTCTGTCTTGCCATTATTGAGTTCCACCATTTTATTCCAATAGTATTTTTAAAATGACATTCTTAAAGGACAGGGCTTGCTTGCATGTGGCCGTTTACTCGAATTCTTTCTTCTGAAAAAGAAAAGGGAGATGCACAAAAATAATTGAACCAGGTAGCCCTCTCCCCACTGCCACTGCCACCCTTCCTATTCCTGGCAGGGATGATTTTTAAAATATGTCAAAATTATGAGCTGGCACAAGAATTTCCCCATCTATTTCAGAAAGGATACTTGTTCTGAGGATATCTCTTCTAGGAATAGGAAACAAATCTTGCAAGGAGAGAGACCGAATGAATGACCCACACATGCAATTGATATTTTTTGATGCCAAAGCTCATCTGAGGCTGCTTGGAGAGAGATGAAACGAAGACAGTAAATCATCCAAAGTAGCAGTGAGCAGACTCATTGCTTCTCATGCGCTTTGGACTCCTCTGACCATTAAATGATTATTTTATTTGGCAAGACATCACAGCAATTCCTTTTCAACAAGTTTGGAAATTACAACTAATGGTCAGCAAGGGTTAAAGTTCCTTAGCAGAAGAGCAATAAACACTGCTGGGTGTACTGAAGGAGGTTTAAATGAGAGGAGGGACAATGCTGGAGCTGAATAAAAATATGAAGCAATAATCCATGGTTGCAGTTGATCAAGCAGTGGCTGGCAGGCTGAGCGGTCTAAAAGCAGATGACCCTTGTTATATATGCAGGTTTGAATGTCATTGGTTAAGTTTGAACTGTTCTTGTAAAATGTCAGAAATGATTGGTTTGAGAAGTGCGGGAAAGCCCTGCACTCTGATTGGCTGGCAACTGCAGCTGCTGGCTATAGGTGGCAGCGCAGACCAGCCAAATCAGGTCTGTTAAGAGCTGTAGTCACTAATAAACTCTTCACTGAAGCACTCCATCTGACTCTTCATGCAAATCTAACAACCCTTACTAGCCATTTCCTTGAGCAGCTTGGATAGAAGAGCTATTAAACTACACTAACATATGGAAATATTGATTTCAGGATGGTAACTATATTTCTTGCTTCTTCAGCACAAGGGGAAATTTAAAGAGATGTTTCTAACTTTGAGGCCCAGTGGGAAATCACATTTTATAATCAATTTGTTGTCCTTCTCCCATATTCACCCAGGAGCATTGGTCCCTTCCCCTTTTTTAACATACTGCATCGAGAGAGAGAGAGAGAGAGAGAGAGAGAGAGAGAGAGAGAGAGAGAGAGAGAGAGAGAGAACTTTTTTTTGCAGCCATCTTCTTCCTTCACTGGTCAATTTGTCTGATGAGGTCCTGAGACTATTCTGTAAGGATTCTGAAAGAACTACAGTGCCTAGTGTTTTGCAGGCAAAGAAATTGATGACAATGTTCATACCATTTCATATGCACAGTGGTAAAATTTCTTATTTCTTTCAAGCAACAAAACTGCAAATTTTAGCAAAATGTCTATGGAGATTCTCAGTCATCCAGGCCATGATTGTCTCAAGGATGCTTTTTCAAAAGGCAAGCGGATTTTATTTTGTTTTTTCATTGAAGACATTTTATTTCTCACTGAAGTCCAGTCAGAAATGCAGAAGCTTCTTGGATAAGAAGCAAAGTATCTTCAAGGAAAAAGAAACTAAGTCCACTTGCCTTTTGAAAAAGCACCTGTGGTGTAAATTTTAGCTATTTTCTAAACCTTCTAGATACATTTCAAGGAAAAACAATAATTTCTAAGTAGTTATTGACTAATTATTTTTTCTATAGATTAAATACACCTTTTTCCTCAGTCATTCTTTATATTAGTTTAGTAATAACTTTCCACAGATGTTGTAAACAATCTATTACTGAAGTCTAGATTGTATAACAAGAGCCTACAGTAATGGAAATGACAATCTCTACGTAACATTTTTAGTGAATTTCAGTCCTGATTATGCTTGTTTTTTTAGATTTCTTTAATATATTAAAAAATATCCTAGATTCATTTAAGGTGGCCTCTACTTAATTTTTGCTCTTAGTCCATTAAAATTATTTTAAAAAGCAGTCTGTACTGAATAGCACCATTCAATACAAATTATTTTAAAGATTGTGGACATTCTTCACAAGTCTTGGCTTGAATCTTGATTATTTCTTGAAATGCTATTTTGATTCTTGAGGTTCTTTTTATGTATTTGTGTTTTATATTAATGTGTTTTGTCTTCCAATCTATGATTTGGCTACATAAACTATATATAGTATTTCCCCTTTTTATGTATCGTTTTATTAAAGAAAATTTTAAGAAGATAAAAACAATACAAACTTTAGAGAAGAAATAAAGAAAAATAGTGAATAGATAAGAAATAAGAAACAGAAAGAAAAAAAGAAAAGTTATTATAAAGATGAAGCTTCCAATCTTCTCAAAAGTTACTATAAATGCATTTATATTTTGCTTCCTCTTTCTAAGATGACATTATAGTTTCATTCATTTCATAAGGTACCTTTCTAGTAATCAAATCTACAAATCACAAGTTCATTTTATTCTTTCTTCAGCAAAAAGTCTATAAGGAGTTTCCAGTCACTAATAAATAAAGTTAAAATTCTTTCCTAAATCAAACAAGTCAATTTTGCCATCTCTGCTAATTCTATCGCATTCCTCCACTGTAGATATTTCAGAGTCTTTCCATTTTTACACATATAATAGTCTTGCACAAGATATCGTATACAAAAACAATATTCCATTGCTGTTTCTGATTGCCATTCATTAGTCCCACTAAGAAAAGTTTGCATTTCAGTTGAATGTATTTTTTTAAATTCTTTGAATCACTGTGTGTATTTGAACCTCAAATTTCCTGGGAATTCTATAAATCCACCTGGTGTGATAAAATGATCCTTCATGTTGTCTACATTTCCAGCATAGTTTTGAGCTACATTTATACAGTTTATATATATACACTACACATACACATGCACCCCCCCAATCACTGTTTCTCTCAATAAAGATTAAAGAATACCCAAAGAATACTCATAACACTTTCCAAGTACTGCTGAATGCAACAAGAGTGCTGTATAACAGAAATAATTTGTACACTATTTGTGAGAATAAATGGAAAGTTTAATCAATAGGGCAACACTGAGAAGGGAGCTATACAAGGATTGGATTGTCCCAATATATTTCTGAACAAGTCTATAAAGAATGTTTGTGGTGATATAGATGCCTTGATTAGGAACATAAAAGTGCGAGTACTTCTATAAGCTGACAATATAATAATGGATAAGAACATAAATGTTTTACAGTGAACATTAGATAGATTTCAGGAAGCAAAGAGTATAAATCTCAACATTAATGTGTCAAACACCACAATAGTTTTATTCGACAGGTTGAAAGGTGTGAATTATTGCAAGCTATATATACAGTAAATGACAAAAACCTAGAGCAAATACATGGAGCTATGCCCTTGAATAGAATTTTTGCAAATGATGAAATGGGCCAAGACATTTGACAATACACAAAATATGATAGGAAGCTATTGGAACATACATTGAGATGTGTAAATGTTTTCAACCATGGCATTCTGGGGTGATTTGTTGATTTCTAGTAAAGTTCAGTAAAGAAGTAAAATCTCTGAACTGGAAGTGTTTCAAAGTATTCACAATATAGTTCAGGAAAAGGTTGTCACTACTCTTATGTTTATGATGCATGCTCCCAAGCTACTTCCCAGGAAAGAGCTCAGTTTGAAAAAGTAAAAGCACAAGAATATGAAAGGCTTGGTGCAAAGCCTAAGGTTCTACAGTCAGCTGAGCATTTTTCACTCAAAGAGAAAGGTGAAATCCATTATTCTCCAATGAGTCCTGAGCAGACATTGAGGCAGAAAGCTGTGCAAGAGTATTTGCAATCAGTTGAGGTTTCTGAACAAAATATAAAGCAGCCTAAGACCTATGCATCATCCCTTCAGCCAGATATGGATGTTCTTCAAGTTCCTGAGCTCTCCATCTTGCCTTCTTCGAAGTCAAGGGACCACCCACTAGTTGGTCACATGGGTGTGGTGTCAGACCAATCAGAGCAGAGAGCTTTGTCTACATCACAACTGTCTTGTGATGCTGATTCAGCAAGAGCTTCTGTGTTTTCTAATGTTGTAGCACCATCTGCTGGCGAATTGCATGCAATACATCATCAATTACAAATTTTGCAAAGATCTGTTTCAATGATGTTAGCCATTGCTCCAGCTATGCAAATGCCTCCTGTGGTTTCCCAAATTGCACCAGCTCGGCTTCCTATTGATCTAGTTGCTGTTAAAATTTGTCAAATGCAAATGCCAGCACCTCCAGCAGGCCAAATTAATGTTGCTCAAATACCAATGGCAACTCAACAGCAACAAGTCCACATGCAGCCACAAGTTCGACCAGCAATGGCACAGCCACAAATGCCTTTAGCAGGTCAACCAGTGACAGCACCAGTGTCCCCTGATGGCCAAACACATATTGCTCAGTGCACAGTTGATCATGTATGCAGAATTTTAACTGAAGAAGAAGCACTCATGCAAGCCACGCCACATTTGAGAGGATCACCTGCATCAAGAGCTCCAGCAAGGCATCTCTTCCAAGGAAGAGCCTTCATTCCAAGGATGTCAAGATGCTACATCTGCAATCATGTGGGACATGCCACCCGGGATTGTCCCCAACGATTTCCAGCACCCACCACGTACCAGCCCAGAGGAACAGATTCCAGAGGTAGAGGTAGAGGCAGAAGACAAGGTCGTAGTGGTCCCAGGCGTGATCTACAAGCTCCACACATCACATTGGCTTTAACCAATGATCCACAATCTCATACAGAGTATGACAGATGACTTCTCTGGACTTTAGACAGTGGAGCAGCAGTGCATGTTATGTACAGAAAAGATCTTTACACAGAGATGCACGAACCTGAACCTGACATGTGTGAACTGTACACTTTTTCAAACTATCCTGTTCAGGTCAGGGGAAAAGGAACTGTTTATATTGAAGAGCTCGATGCATTGATTCCTGATGTTTATTATATACCAACAGCAACCTATAGTTTGCTTAGTTAAAGTCATTTGTCAAGAGTATCCAAGTACCAGGTTCATCATTTTGAAAAAGCAAGTTATGTGGTTAAAGAGGGTAATATTGTTGCTGAAACCATATTAATTGGTGGGGTTTATTACTTAAAACCAAAGTCAAGCACAGGCAAGTATACAATTTCCAAAAAAGGAGAGCACAGGCCCAGAGAGAGATGTTCCAAAGAGAGATCCTGTTGCTACTCCAAAGGCTCCTGAAGCCAACAAAAAGAAAAATAAGAAACAGTTCGCTCAAAGCAAGCCTGAGGTTCCTAATAAAAATGTTGAGAATTCACTAACAGGTAAACCTTTGCATTTCAGGTGTATCCATAAGTGGCATAGATGATTGGGGCATGTCAGTTTTCGTGTTCTTAGGAAGATGCCGGAATTAGTGAAAGGTTTGGATCTGAAGGGCTGTAAGGTGTTCTTGGATTGTGCTGTCTGCAAGAAAGCCAAATCCAAAGCAGCAGCTGTTCCAAAACATGCTACACGCCTGTCAACATGCATTTTTAATTTGGTACACATTGACATAGTAGGTCCATTCGCACCAACACTTGGTGGTAAAAATTATTGCTTAACAATTGTTGCTAATTATTCTAGATATGGATTGGTATTTCCTATGAAGGAAAAATCAGAGACTTTTCAGATCTTCAAAGACTTTGCAATTTATGTCAATACCCAATATGATGTTCGCATCACTAGAATTCAAAGTGATTGCGGTGCTGAATTCATGTCTCAGAATTTTCAGGACTGGATGTGTAAAAACGGAATTCTGCACCAGGCATCAGCCCCTTATGTTCTTGTGGAAAATGGAGTGGCAGCACGCCAAAATGGGGTTCTACAAACCATGATTCATTGTCTCCTAGAAGACGCTAATCTCAGTCTCCCTTACTGGGGTGAAGCTATTAAGTATGCAAATTACATTATTAACCGTATCTGGAGTAGTGTAATAAATCAGACGCCTTTCTTCAAGTTATATGGATATAAACCCGACCTCAAAAATATCCACATTTTTGGTTCATACGCTATGGTGAACATTCCCTTAGCTCAAAGAAAGAAAGGAGGTCCAGCTGCAAAAAGAATGAGATTCATGGGTCTTGATGACAATTCAAAATGGAGCAAATTCGTTGACTCCAGACATGTAATAGTGATTTCTCAGTTCTTCAATTTTGAGGAAGATGCTGACTGGTCCAGGATTCACTCCAATGATCCTGGAGTTTATTTTCCTAGAGATGATGCTACTGATGTCACGCAGCCTGATGATCAAGATTCACAGGCGGTGTTCCATCAACAAGTTCTTCTCAACCAGATGTTCCGTCTCGCAAGCCATCAATGCTGAGGCTAGCGACTATGAGGAAGACGAGGACAAAATGGAAGAAGAATGGACAGTTGTTCGAGATGTTCTGAGAGAGTCATGAAGGGATCCCCGAAGCGATATTCATGGCAATTATCAAAAGCATCTTTACCTTTGATTTGTACTGTTACACTGCCTCCTGACAAGTTCACACAAATTAAGCATCTTCCTGATTCAGAGCAAGAGAAATGGTATGAGGCAATGCAGGCTGAAATGGACAGTCTAAAGAAATTCAAGATGTTTACACCTGCAAGTCCTCCAGCAAATAAGAAAGTTATTGGCACTAGATGGGTCTACAGAATTAAAAAGAAGCCAAATGGTGAGTCATTATACAAGACCAGACTTGTAGCTCAGGGTTTCGCTCAACGTTATCCTGAGGACTACACAAATACTTACTCACCAACAGTTCAGACTGAGAGCGTAAAAATTGCTTTGGCCACTGCAACTATTCTTGGTTTAGAAGTTTTCCAGTTTGATGTTGAAACAGCTTATCTAAATGCTGACCTGGATGAAGAAATTTACGTTAAAGGTCCTCCAAGGTTCCAGAAGCAAGAAGGGGATACCTGGCTCTTAAACAAAAGTCTTTATGGTCAGAAAAAGTCTGGTTTAATGTGGTACTTATGTCTTACTGACAAACTAAATTCAATGGGCTTTATTAAGTCGAAATTGATGAATGCGTGTTCACAAAAGATCTAAGAATATATATAATTCTTGTTTATGTTGATGATATTGTTTATATTGGTCCAAATAAGCAAATGAGTGAGAATTTTGCTAAAGCTTTGCAGAAATATTTTACATTGAAATCTTTAGGTTACATTAACACTTATTTGGGTGTTCAGATTACCAAAACTCAGAAGAGGTTTAGTCTTTCACAAGAGGATAAGATTGAACAACTGTTGCATCATTGCAATATGAAGGATGCTAAAACAGCTAGCATACCTATGCAAACAGATTTTCATAATCTGGCACATGAACCAAGTCCTGATTTTGAAGATCAAACACTTTATCGTTCAGTAATTGGGTCATTGTTGTAGTTGGACTAGACCCAACATTGCACTTAGTGTTAATCTTTTGTCACAACATGTAGGTAGGGCAAAACAGTTTCATTGGTTATGCATTAAGAAGTTGTTGAGATATCTAAAGCACACTAAAAATATGAAGTTGTTGTTAGAACCGACACATACTGATCATGCAGAATTAAGTTGTTATGCAGATTCTGATTGGGCGAGTGATAAGAAGTCATGTAAAAGTACTTCAGGTTATATGATGTTCTTAAATGGATGTCCTGTTTACTGGCATGTGCGTAAACAGAACTTCATTTCTTGCTCATCTACTGAAGCTGAATATGCTTGTGTTTCAGATACATGTAATTCTCTAACGTGGTTTGATGCTTTAGTCACAGCTATCTGGACACGCCCGATCCAGCCAATCACAGTGATGGAAGACAACGAATCTCTGGTTTATATTTCGAAACACGTTTCACAGGTTCTAGGTCCAGACACATTGACATTCGTTATAAGAACATAAAGCAATTAGTTAAACAAGGTTTTGTTAAATTATAGTATGTGTCCACACATGGTCAGATTGCTGACATGCTCAACAAACCACTTCCAGCTGCACAGCACAAATATCTACGTGAGAAGATGTGCCTTATCTGATGTCCGCTCAACAAAGAAGGGGATGTCACTACGTTTTTGTGATTCGTCTGTTCAGCTCCTAAGCTAAAATTTGCAGGCAGGTGCCTGCTAGCTAGAATTGTTATCTTGTCTCCATAGCAATGAGATAAGACAGTCTTGTGATTTCTGATTTACTGCGCATACTTCAAAGAGTTTTTACTTCACTTCCTGTAACTTCCTTTGTACTTTTCCTATATATGCCTTTGGTGTGAGATTAAGCTGCCGGTATGTAGTTCGTTAGGTTTTATTATTTTTGTAAATAAAAAATGTTTCTTAGATTACTTTCTGGGTCTTATGTAAGCAAAGTTGACAGCAAAGAAAGGCATGGTCTATCACCTCTAATTAGCAGGGATGTTTGGAAGATTTTTACTCCCTGACAAAGGTGTTGCATGTTCCAGAGTAGAACAGACTGATAAATTTTATACATCCTTGTAATACAAACTATCTTATGAAAAGTAAATGTTTGTCAAAAGAAGTAAAAATGGTTATATCTAAAAACATGATTCTGCACACTCTTGTTTCCAGTTTGATATATGAGCAGAAACAGAAAAATAAGTGGAATTCAGGGAAATGGGGCATTTAAAAAGTGTTTGTGGTAGAACAAGAAGAAACACAGTCTAAAATGAATGGGTACTGAATCAATATGCACTGAATTGAAAGCAAGTGACCAACATATTTGAGATGTTGCAGGATCCAATCTGGGTCAGTCACCAGTACCAGAAGTTTTGTATTCTGAGCTTTCAGACATGTGCTGGAGCCCATCTTCAGGGAACTTCTCTGTAGCAGAGTGTGAGCTGTTCTATATGTGATATTTATTTATATTTATTTATTTATTTATTTATTTATTTATTTATTATTTGGACTTGTATGCTGCCCCATCTCTGAAGATTTGGGGTGGCTTGCAACTAAAACATACAACAACAATAAATAATTAAAAGAGACTTAAACAAATCACAAGCCCAATAATAGCTAATCTAAAATTATAATTTAAAATAAGTTAAGAACCATCCCCCCACCGAGAGAGTCACAGCCCGGATTGGTCAAACAATCAGGTCTTCAGGTCGTGGCGGAAGGTGCGAAGGTCAGGGGCCAGATGGAGCCCCAGGGGTAGCTGGTTCCATAGGTCAGTGACCGCCACAGAATAGGCTCGTCGCTGGGGGACCGCCAGCCGACATTGGCTTGCCAACGGAACCCCCAGAAGCCCTTGCCTGTGTGCTCACACAGGGCAATTGGCACTCGATATCATCAGGAGTCGCTCCCTTAAATATTGCAGACCCATGTTGTGTACGACTTTGAATGTTAAAACCAAAACCTTGAATCTCACCTGGAGTGCAACTGGCAACCAATGCAGGTCGTGCAGGAGGGGGGTAATATGGGAGAATCGGGGCACTCCCATCACCACCCGCGCGGCCGCATTCTGCACCAGCTGCAATCTCCGGATGGTATGCAAGGGCAGTCCTAAATAGAGAGCATTGCAGTAGTCGAGTCTTGAGGTAACAAGGGCATGAATGACTGTGCACAGGGCATCTCAGTCCAGAAACGGGCAAAGCTGATGAACCAGCTGGACCTGGCGACGGCCCCCACCTGCTCCTCCAACTGGAGCCGTACATCCAGGAGGACCCCCAGATTCCATGCCCTATCCACAGGGGGCAACACCTCTCCCCCATGGCCAACGATGGACATTCCTGACTGGACTGAAATGCCGGTATGCACAGCCACTCAGTCTTGGCTGGGTTGAGTCGAAGCATGTTTCTGTCCATCCAGATCCGTATCACATCCAGACAACGGGTCATCACGGAGAGGGCATCACTGATCTGGTTTGGGGTGGAGATGTACAGCTGAGTATCATCAGCGTACTGATGGTACTTCACCCCAAAGCCACGGATGATCTCGCCCAGCGGCCTCATGTAGATATTAAATAAAAGAGGGGAGAGGACTGGCCCCTGAGGGACCCCACAAGTGAGCACCCTCGGGGCCAACCTCTGCCCCCCTGCCAACACCAATTGCGACCGCCTCAAGAGGTAGGAGGTGAACCACCGAAGAACAGTGCCCCCCACTCCCAACCCCCCGAGGTGTGGCAAAAGGATACCAGGGTCGATGGTATCGAAAGCTGCTGAGAGATCTAATAGGACTAGGACAGAGGAAAAACCCCTGTCCCGAGCCCTCCAGAGATCATCCATCAGTACAACCAATGCCGTCTCCGTGCTGAAACCGGGCCGGAAGCCCGATTGGTACGGATCCAGATAGTCCACTTCATCCAGGAAAAGTGGAAACTGCTGAGCCACCACACTCTCAACAACCTTTGCCAAAAAGCGAAGGTTGGAGACTGGATGAAAGTTGTCTAACACGGTCGGGTCCAGGGCAGGCTTCTTCAGGAGGGGCCTCACCACCTCCTCCTTCAAGACGGAGGGAAAAACACCCTCCCCTAAAGAAGCAGGCAGGTTGACCACTGCCTGGAGCCAACCGCAGGTGGCCTCCCTGGAGGCATAAGCCGACCAGGAAGGACACGGGTCCAACAAACATGTGGTGGAACTCAGACGCTGCATAATCCTGTCCACTTCATCCTCGGAAACAGGATCGAACTCAGCCCAGATCACATCGGCCTGACTAATGCCTGTTGTATGTGGCTTTTTAGATGTCTATGGAGATTCTCAATCATAAAGGTCCAAAGGTGCATTTTCAAGAGGCAACTTGACTTTCTTGTTTTTATTTGAAGACTTTTTGCTCCTCATCCAAGAAGTTTCTTCAGTTCCGACTTGATGGTGGGAAATGGAAGGGTTTATATTCCTTGCAGACAGTTGGTCATTTGCATTCTTTTAGAGAGTCATTGAGGCCCCTTGGCTTTTTAGATGTTGATTGGGGTGTGTTGATAGCTGGCTTTTAAGTCTTTGCTATTGTTTGCCTGTGGTCTCCAGCCCTCACCTTTTAAGTACTTGATAGGCTGGTGGTAAATCAGCACTTCGGTTGACTGACCAGGGGCCTGACAGAGGGGCCTAATTTAGATGGCTTGTTTGACAGATGGACAGAATGAAGGTTCAAAATACCAAATAAATATGGGAAGAAAATAAATGGAAAGATGTAAAAGTCATAGTTGGGTGAAGTTGTTGACAGAAAGAATGATGAATAAAATCAGCCACCTTTGAGTGAGAGGGACAATTTCCACCTGACCTTTGTTTAGGTGGCAGTCATCTACTTTTTCCATTCTGACAACTAACTTTCAGTTTGCAAGAATGAATAGGTCAAAACAGTATAGCGAATGATGTTGGTGTGAACTTTTGCTTTATTTCCTTTCTCATCTGATCTCTGCAATTTCTTTCTCTTACTATTTTTACTCCTACTCATTGTTTTACAATGGTGACTCCTCTTGCCTGCTCGCCCACCCGCACCAATAGCATGGTAAGTATGCATGCATATATTTATTTTTTTGATAGTGCATGGAATTCTACTAGAGTTTTATTAAAGTGACACTTCTACTCCCCACCACCCCAAGTATTTATTAGAGGCCCTTACTGCAGGTTTTATTCTCCAATATGATCAGAATTCAGCTTAAAGCCTTTTTGATCAAGTTTACACCCACATTTTTACTGGATCTTGCAAGATGCGACCCTTCTTATGCAGCAGACCCTCTTCCAGATATTTCAGTGGATGATAAGAATCTCACCTCAATGCCTATCTTGAGAGTTTCCTTTGTAGAACCTTACAGGACATGATGATAGAGATATAGCTTTTCTCAATACTTGTCCTTATTTGTTCTTACATGGAATAGCAGGGAGGAAAAATTGTCAATGAACTTGATAAATTTTGGAGCCTCTTCTGTCATCAACCTAATCCATATTTCTCATAGATATCATGCTATGCAGTCATGGCCAGTCTCATTTGTTTCTGTCCTTTATAATAGTGAGTTGCCAAATACCATCATTGTTGCATTGAAGGGGACTTCTTAATATTCCACCATCCTGTTTGAAGTTCAATAGTGTGTCTTTCTAGGGTTTTTTTTCCACCTCTTCTTTGAAGACACAGGGATCATTGTTTTCAGCAAGACTTGGAACACTGTTTCTTTCCAGGGGCATATGGTTATGATTGCATTGTTTAATCTTTCCATTCATTGATCACTTTCTCTTTAAACTCCTGTTGTACGCAAGATCCCCATTATCAATTATACTATTGTCTAAAGTCACTCAACTGAGTTGTGCCAATATAAATGTAATTATACTTAAGGCTTTCAACAATAATTAGGTGACTATATTATTAAATAGTACTTTCTTTGTTAGTCCAATAAATCTTTGTTCTCTCTCTGCTACTCTGTTTTAATCCTGCACCTTTTCTTCAAGCCCTGCTACAAGCTTCTTTGACTGCCACAAACTTGCTTTTTTTTACTATAATTATGTGTCAGATTGTCATAGCAGTAGATGAATTCATTTTCACTTAAGGTGCCTCCAATAGAAGATAATTTACTTCTCTTTGTTCCCTTCTCAGGCTCTCACCTAAATACCAGCTGTTAAATCAGAAGAAAATGTATCTAGTGTCATCCCCTTGAACTCATCCAGTGCCAAACCCTCACAAGAATTAAAAGTGACCCCTAGCCCCAGGAGCTACAGGAGATGTTGAAACTTTTCATTTAAGTTATGAGTTACCATAGGATTCTGTTCCCTTCAGAAGGGACTCAAGGCGAAATTCTAGTGAGTCTTGATACATTTCTGTATTTTACTGACAGATTATAAATGTGTGAATAGAATTGGATCATATCTGTGTGGATTGTCTCTGCAAGCAGATCCTGGTGGCCATCTTGTTTATAGAGGACTTCCAAAGGATGAAGCAGCAAAACAGATGACCTTGGAAGTATGGAAGGCTGAGTCAACCTTGAGCCTGGTGAGAATCAAACTCTGGCAATCAGCAGAATTAACCTGCAATTAGCCTGCAATGCTGCATTCTAACCACTGTGCCACCACAGCACCAAGGTACCATGAGCACCACCAAGGCAACTGATGATATGAGGGACGTGACAAAAATTGCCACTTTATTTATTTATTTTTAATTTTTATTTATAGATTTTTGTTTAACATATGTAAGTATTCAAAGTAATTGCAAGGATAGAGAAGAGCCTCAGGAGAGATCATAGAGCAACCCTAGCCAGCCAGCATCAATAGCAGCCATATCAGCAAAAAAACAACTACACCCACAGCTACCCTAACTGAAGACTGAGGCAGCAGTGGGAAAAGAAAGAAAAGGCTCTAAGAAGCAGCAAAATCAACAAGGGATAAAATGAAAAGTCTTGGAAGGCCTGAAGTAGGTGGCAGCAGCGAAAGACAACTTAAGAGATCCAGGAAACGTGCCTTATATTCTCTCCCACATCATCAACAGGTGGAAGAAAGGATCAAACAAAGCAGAACAGATTCCAGCTGGAGTGGCCCAGATGTACCCAAAGGCCGAGATGTGGCACATGGCCAGATGAACTAACTAGAGTTGTGGCCAGATCCAGGACAAGAAACCTCATGATGTCAAATCACATTAGAACCAGTTCCAGTATCATGATGGTAAATTCATCTGAATCATCTAACAGCAGACACCAAAGCAGCAATAAAGACTCCCAGGAGATAGCTGGTAGTTTCTGGGACCTCTGGTGTATATGAACCAACATTTGAAAGTTGCAGGATATAATACAGTCCTTAGATAAAAGATTAACCAGACTGAGGATTTGCATACAGAAATTTAATTCTCTGGTATTTTTTGCTGTTTAAATTTAATAAAGTCATTAATGCAAATTAAAAAGTATTTGAGAATGAAAAATATATTTAATATACCAAGATTTAAGAATTTGTGCTACATTTAATAATAGATAGATGTAAGAATAATAATCTATTAAATGAATATATAGGAAACGGTTGGTTAACTTTTAATTATAAGGCTAAAGTCTCTTTCACAGTATTTATTAATAACCCCTATTTCTGTGTTAATTATGCCACATTTGATAATAAAAGAGCAAAATCTTATTTATTATGTATTTTGAAGTTCTGAAATGGATGTGTATCTCCAGCCCACTTGTTAAAACTGTTCGGCTTGATTTAATTATTTCATTAACATGAATAAAAATTTCCTCCCCACAGAGATGGTTTTCTTTCTTTTTCTTGCTTTTATTAATTTTGTATCAGTTCTGGACTTCCTGTAGACATATGTTTAGAAGCAGGAAGATTTGTATCCTTACTTTTTAATAGCAAGTAATAATTTTCTAATAACAATTTTTCCTCAAAATCCTCAAATTTGTTAAACTAACCATCTTTGGGAAAAGAAATCTTTTCAATTGAGATTTAGGCTGGGCATAATATGGAGGCACCCTTGATCACATTTCTGGAGGGCCTGTGTAGAGCTAGGATGGAGGAGGATCAACCAACCTCATACTCCTTGATATCTCAAAGATTTTTCAGTGCCCTCAGTCTTGATACCCTCTGAATCAACTGCTGGGAGTGGAATTAAGACGTACAGTGGTTCTTCTCTTCCATTTTCTGTGACCAGTTGCAGTGGGTAGAAGGAAAAACATCAAGATTTGTGGGATGTGCTTTAAATCTCATGGCTCTCATTCCTGTTTAACATCTACAATGGGCCATAGGGTTAGGTCATCAGTTGACTGGGGTCAGGTATTGTCAGTATAATAATAATCATTTCATCCAGCTGCTGTTCAAGCAATTAGAATAGATTGAATAAGAGGAAAAGCTGAGATTCAACCCTAACAAGACTGAACGGCAGTGTTTTTGGGGCCCTGGTCATGGGTTCTTTACCATTGGCCATGAATTGGATAAATATCCTGGCTTGGTTGTTTGAATGTCATTTTTACTCCACATTTTTTTAAGGGATATGTGTGTCACTCCCCACATTTTCAAATCCATGTGTCATCATTAATTTGGAGCCAAAGACAACCAAATGCAGCACACAACAGACCAACTGTATCAAACCAGGTCCAAACAACACAATGCTATGTATTAAGGAAGGTCTTACACCTAAGAGCAATCAAATAACTGCAAGTGTTCCCCCATTCACTGATCTTGTAAAAACATGATAAATGCTTTTATGCCACTCATTTTTTTCTGCTTTTGAAATAGTACATTTAGCAACAATAAAAACATTTGATATATAATTTCTCTGTCCCTTTCTTTCTTTCTCTCTTTCTCTCTTACCCCTCCTCTCTCTCTGCCTTTCTGTTTCTCTTTCCTCCTTCCCTCTCTCGCCTTTCTCTGTTTCTCTCTTTCCCTCCCCCTCTCCTCTCCCCTCTTTTCACTCTTCCCCTTCTCTCTCTTTCCTCCTCCTCTTCTCTCTCTCTCTTCCCTCCTCTCTCTTTCCCTCCCTCTCCCCCCCCCCCTCCCTCTTCTTCTTCCCTCCTCTCTCTCTTCTCCTCTCCTCGGGAGAGAAACTGGAACCCGACTGCTGTTGAGGTGGCTCAGTGAGAACCATCACCACACACAGTCCCAGAGACAGTGTGGCAGGAGAGCAGGGCATCCCAACACAGGCAGTTCTGCAGGAAAAGCAACTGACACAGGAGGTGAGCGAGCAGGGTGGTCGCATTGTGCTCCCCGTCTTAATGGGCTCCAGGAGGAGGACAGGACCGTCTCTCCCATTGTGAAGTGCGCTAAATTTCACTGTGCTGTTCAAGGGAAGACCATGGAAGCAGCAACAGCAAATGCACCACCATGAAGGCGGAATGCTGTTGCGCGCATTTTAAAACACAACTGAGAGAAGCAATGGAGTTGGGTAGTGCCATGGGTCGCCACGACTGACCTAGGACAATGCCCTTCTCAGTCATGACAGAATGAGCTGCATATGCTGAAATTCTCCCCCTGCAATTTTTTGGGATGCAAAAATTGCATCCATGCAGCTACACTGACAAAACCATTGTACATTGGGCCCCGGCTAGTAGAATTAGATGTTCCTTCTTAGGATCAGAACTTTCTTCTGAGATATCAATCAACAAGAGAGAGAGAGAGTGAGGGGAGAGACTTTCCTTTTGTTATGTATGTAGGTTTGAATGTTATTGGTTTATTTGAACTGTTCTTGTAAAATGACAAATGGCATTGGTTTAAATAGTGCGGAAGAAACCCTGCACTCCCATTGGCTGGCAACCTACGGCTGCAGGCTATAAGAGGCAGCCGTAGCCAGCCAACTCGGGCCCATTAGAGCTGTAGTCACTGAATAAACTCTTTGCTGGAACTCTTCGCGTCTGACTCTTCATGCAGACTTAACACTTTTGAACTGCTGTCTTTCACATAGCTGCTAAAAGCTTTTGGAAATCTAGAAGGAAGAACATTTAGCTTTGAACACAACACCACAAGATCGTTGCCAGTTGAAACTCAGACTAGATTTACAGCCACCTGTCACATTGTCCTCACCTTGGCTTGTCTGTTTTGTTTCACAGATTGCGGAAGTTAGAAACAGAGGGCATCTAACTGGATGCCATTGTGAGAAACAGTGCAGCCCTGACTGATGTTACTGAAGAGCATAACATTTGCATATGGCCTTTGTGCATACAATAATATTGGAGGAAAGGTTGTTGAGAAACAAACATGACAGTAATGTGCCCTTTGACAGGGGACACTCCAGTGGCCCCTTAAAACCCAACACATATACACAGCTGACTTGGGTGTGTATGTTCTCTCTCTCTCTCTCTCTCTCTCTGTCCCTCCTTCCCTCCCTCCCCCCCCTCTCATATATCTATCTATCATCTAAGAAAAGAAATCCAACTAAAAAGAAAGAACAGTACAGACAATAATGATTAATAATTATATATTAATAGTGACATAAACTCAATTAAAATTTAAGCTTATTGTTAACTGTAGACCGTGTATTGCTTCATCTTATTATTATTAGAACACAAAGATCCATTCCTTAGAATGAAGTATTCCTTAAACTGAATTGATGTAAAATTATCCTCTTTGCTAGGCTCACTGAAGTTTAAGCTCTATGAGATAGCAATTTCATTTTAAGAATATTGTTCAACACCACATGATGGTTCTTATCTTCTTCCCACAATTGTATTGACATAGGGAATGATCTGAAACAAAAAAAGCTGTATCTTGACGATCTGTATTATATGAAACAAAGAAACATCAAAAATTTTATAATGCCAAAACAAAATATCAATTTGTCTTGTAATTGCCTAATTATTTCTATCTCTGATGTGAAAGCCAAAGAGGACAAGTAGTTAAATAGTATTTCTTAGGGAAGAGTTTGTTCAAGAGTTTTGTTTTCAGCATCTTCCTGGTGAGGAAAACACAGACTGAACCCATTCAAAGATGGACTGAAACTTCCAGGATTCAGAAAGGAAAGCCAAAGCACCCAGGATTCCATATACAATAAATAATCAAAAGTGCAATTGCTTATTTTTATTTTATTTTGGGTATGTTCAAGGTCCTCCCCAATTCCCTAAAAATATTTTCCTTGAGGCTCTATCTTAATTCTAGATGGGCCTACCCTTTGTTCCTTTGTTTATACATACTCATTGACTCCTAATTTTTTCAACTATGCCTATTGATTTTGGGTTTCTTATCAATAAAATTTATTTTTAAAGAGACTTTAGTGTAATTTATGTCTTTGATTCGGTATTGTGTGTAGGAAGGCCTAGCATCTTCAGACTGACTAGACTTAAAATGTTTTTTCAATCAGAAATCTTTTTTTTTTGGACTTCTTTAAAAAAGGAGGATGTGGTAACAAATGGGATCCTCCTCTAGCATTTAAATAATACAATTGTGATTTTTTTTAATTTATTTTTTTAATTACATTTATATGCTGCCCTTCTCCAGAGACCTCAGGAGGCTTACAATTTTTGGGATACAACCCAGTGTGCTCAGCAATAGCCTTCATTCCATTGTATATGCCTGCACTTTTTACTACAGCGGCATTTTTTACAAGGTCAGCTTCATCGCCCCAACAACTTGGGTCTCACTTATGTATTTTTATACTACCCCAAGAGGATGTGGAAGGCTGAGTCACACCACGGAGCCTGGTGGGATTCGAGCCCACAGCAGTTGTAGGCAGCTGGAACTTATCAATTATACTCTACAATATACCTTGGGTAGACCCCTGTTCTCCAATTATCAGTCCCTGAACTGAAAGGTAAACCAAGAATCCCTAGTAATCTGTTATGTCAATTTAATTACACTGTTTTTAGTTTTAGTGTTTTTAGTTTAGTTTAGTTTATGTTACATTCAGCTTTGTCTTTGAAAAAGTTCTTAAGGCTATGTTATATACTATATCCACAAGCAGATATATGGAAATTCAGCCAAAAAAGAACTACCTATGAAAACTTTTGGCAGCATGTTTAGCACATAAAATGATTTGCATTTTTGAGTTTGAACCACATTATTTGCAAGTATCTGTTGACCACATCCTTATTGTGCACTATTTCTAATCTGAGAAGGTGCACATTTTGAAGTATATTTATACAATCAGGTGTCATGATCTATTTGCCTGAACCAAACCAAACAGTAATTTTGAAAATTATCTTTCATAAATGTCTCAGCCACACAGTACTTGGTTCCATCATTACATTTTCTGATTAAACATTGAAATAAGAAAGTGGGCTATGTGGTCACCTTTGGTGGTTCTGAACCCAGGAAGTCCTATCTAGTCAGGCCTGTTGTTTCAAGTTGTACATCACTTTCAGGATCTTTGCTTGTTTGCTATCTGTGTTTCAAGTCCATGCAATTTACAGCTATTTTGGAGTTCATGAAAACATGAAGATCCCACTAAATCAGACCAATAGTTCATTTACTCGGTATTAACACCAGCCAGATGCTAAAGCGAAGTCACAAACAGAATCTGGGTGCAAACAGCAGGCTTCCACTTATATATCCTAATAACCAATATTAAGACAGATAATTATTCTTGATCCTAGAGATAATATTTATTTATTTTATTTATTTATTTCGACGATTTGTCAATCGCTACAAGATAACAGATAATCAGAGTTGGAAGGGACTTTGTAGGTCATGTAGTCCAACCCTCAAGCGGGAGACCCTACACCATTTCTGACAAATGGCAGTCCAATCTCTTCTGAAAGTCTCAAGTGATGGCACTCCCATAACTTCTGAGGGCAAGCTGTTCCATTGGTTGACTGTTCTCAAGAAAGTTTCCCTTATTTCCAGGTTCAATCTCCCTTGTTCCAGTTTCCATCCATTATTCCTTGTCTGGCCTATAGGCACTTTAGAAAATAGATTGACCCTTTTCTCTTCTGTGCCAGCCCTCAAATATTGGAAGACTGCTATCATGTCTCCCCGGTCCTTCTTTTCACTAGACTAGCCAGGCCCAGTTCCTGTAAATTCTTCATATGCCTTAGTCTCCGGTCCCCTTATCATCCTGGTTGTTCTTCTCTGTACCTTTTTCTAGAGTCTCAACATCTTTTTTATAATGTAGTGAACATAACTGGATGCAGTACTCTAGGGAGGTTTTACTAAGGCTTTATAGAGTGGTATTAGTACCTCCCTTGATCTTGATTGTATCCCTCTGTTAATACAACTTAGGATTGCATTAGCTTTTTTGGCTGCTGCTGCAGACTGCTGGCTCATATTTAGTTGGTTGTCCACTAAAACTCCAAGATCCCTCTCACAGTTACTGCTATTGAGCCTGGTTTCACCCAGACTATATCTGTACTTTTGGTTTTTCTTGCCCAAGTGTAGGACTTTACTTTTCTCTACATTGAATTTCATTTTGTTACATACGCCAGGCGTTCTAGTCTGTCAAGATCCATCTGGATCTTGAGCCTATCTTCTTGGGTGTTAGCTATTCCTACCAGCTTAGTATCATCTGCAAATTTGGTAAGTTCCCCTTCTATTCCATCATCTAAGTCGTTAATGAAGATATTGAAGTATACTGGGCCTAAGACGGAACCTTGTGTGCACCCCACTGCTACTTCCTCCATGTAGACTTAGACCCATTAAGAACTAGTCTTTGAGTATGGTTTGTCAGCCAATTGGAGTCCATCTAGTGGTGGTGCTATCTATTCCACTTTTTTCTAGCTTACTAAGAAGTAGGTTGTAGTCTACTTTGTCCAATGCCTTAGGTTGAAATCTAAATATATTATGTCCACAGTAGTTGCTGTCTGTACTAGATAATAGGTATAAGAATAAACATATAGGAAATAGGTACGAATAAACAGGGACAATAGGACAGGGACGGTAGCACGATTGTGCGCTATGCCACGCCCCTTTATAGACCTCTTATAGATCAGGATTGGGAATGCTTGAATCAAACCTGACTTTGCCTATCCTCTTCATAGTGCATGTGAATCGCCTTGAAATTTTGA
>CM019149.1:130446032-130532794 GCA_009733165.1 Naja naja | reverse complement strand
TATGGGGTGAAGCTATTAAGTATGCAAATTACATTATTAACCGTATCTGGAGTAGTGTAAAAATCAGACTCCTTTCTTCAAGTTATATGGATATAAACCCGACCTCAAAAATATCCACATTTTGGGTTCATACGCTATGGTGAACATTCCCTTAGCTCAAAGAAAGAAAGGAGGTCCAGCTGCAAAAAGAATGAGATTCATGGGTCTTGATGACAATTCAAAATGGAGCAAATTCGTTGACTCCAGACATGTAATAGTGATTTCTCAGTTCTTCAATTTTGAGGAAGATGCTGACTGGTCCAGGATTCACTCCAATGATCCTGGAGTTTATTTTCCTAGAGATGATGCTACTGATGTCACGCAGCCTGATGATCAAGATTCACAGGCCGGTGTTCCATCAACAAGTTCTTCTCAACCAGATGTTCCGTCTGCGCAAGCCATCAATGCTGAGGCTAGCGACTATGAGGAAGACGAGGACAAAATGGAAGAAGAATGGACAGTTGTTCCGAGATGTTCTGAGAGAGTCATGAAGGGGATCCCCCCGAAGCGATATTCATGGCAATTATCAAAAGCATCTTTACCTTTGATTTGTACTGTTACACTGCCTCCTGACAAGTTCACACAAATTAAGCATCTTCCTGATTCAGAGCAAGAGAAATGGTATGAGGCAATGCAGGCTGAAATGGACAGTCTAAAGAAATTCAAGATGTTTACACCTGCAAGTCCTCCAGCAAATAAGAAAGTTATTGGCACTAGATGGGTCTACAGAATTAAAAAGAAGCCAAATGGTGAGTCATTATACAAGACCAGACTTGTAGCTCAGGGTTTCGCTCAACGTTATCCTGAGGACTACACAAATACTTACTCACCAACAGTTCAGACTGAGAGCGTAAAAATTGCTTTGGCCACTGCAACTATTCTTGGTTTAGAAGTTTTCCAGTTTGATGTTGAAACAGCTTATCTAAATGCTGACCTGGATGAAGAAATTTACGTTAAAGGTCCTCCAAGGTTCCAGAAGCAAGAAGGGGATACCTGGCTCTTAAACAAAAGTCTTTATGGTCAGAAAAAGTCTGGTTTAATGTGGTACTTATGTCTTACTGACAAACTAAATTCAATGGGCTTTATTAAGTCCGAAATTGATGAATGCGTGTTCACAAAAAGATCTAAGAATATATATAATTCTTGTTTATGTTGATGATATTGTTTATATTGGTCCAAATAAGCAAATGAGTGAGAATTTTGCTAAAGCTTTGCAGAAATATTTTACATTGAAATCTTTAGGTTACATTAACACTTATTTGGGTGTTCAGATTACCAAAACTCAGAAGAGGTTTAGTCTTTCACAAGAGGATAAGATTGAACAACTGTTGCATCATTGCAATATGAAGGATGCTAAAACAGCTAGCATACCTATGCAAACAGATTTTCATAATCTGGCACATGAACCAAGTCCTGATTTTGAAGATCAAACACTTTATCGTTCAGTAATTGGGTCATTGTTGTAGTTGGACTAGACCCAACATTGCACTTAGTGTTAATCTTTTGTCACAACATGTAGGTAGGGCAAAACAGTTTCATTGGTTATGCATTAAGTTGTTGAGATATCTAAAGCACACTAAAAATATGAAGTTGTTGTTAGAACCGACACATACTGATCATGCAGAATTAAGTTGTTATGCAGATTCTGATTGGGCGAGTGATAAGAAGTCATGTAAAAGTACTTCAGGTTATATGATGTTCTTAAATGGATGTCCTGTTTACTGGCATGTGCGTAAACAGAACTTCATTTCTTGCTCATCTACTGAAGCTGAATATGCTTGTGTTTCAGATACATGTAATTCTCTAACGTGGTTTGATGCTTTAGTCACAGCTATCTGGACACGCCCGATCCAGCCAATCACAGTGATGGAAGACAACGAATCTCTGGTTTATATTTCCGAAACACGTTTCACAGGTTCTAGGTCCAGACACATTGACATTCGTTATAAGAACATAAAGCAATTAGTTAAACAAGGTTTTGTTAAATTATAGTATGTGTCCACACATGGTCAGATTGCTGACATGCTCAACAAACCACTTCCAGCTGCACAGCACAAATATCTACGTGAGAAGATGTGCCTTATCTGATGTCCGCTCAACAAAGAAGGGGATGTCACTACGTTTTTTGTGATTCGTCTGTTCAGCTCCTAAGCTAAAATTTGCAGGCAGGTGCCTGCTAGCTAGAATTGTTATCTTGTCTCCATAGCAATGAGATAAGACAGTCTTGTGATTTCTGATTTACTGCGCATACTTCAAAGAGTTTTTACTTCACTTCCTGTAACTTCCTTTGTACTTTTCCTATATATGCCTTTGGTGTGAGATTAAGCTGCCGGTATGTAGTTCGTTAGGTTTTATTATTTTGTAAATAAAAATGTTTCTTAGATTACTTTCTGGGTCTTATGTAAGCAAAGTTGACAGCAAAGAAAGGCATGGTCTATCACCTCTAATTAGCAGGGATGTTTGGAAGATTTTACTCCTGACAAAGGTGTTGCATGTTCCAGAGTAGAACAGACTGATAAATTTTATACATCCTTGTAATACAAACTATCTTATGAAAAGTAAATGTTTGTCAAAAGAAGTAAAAATGGTTATATCTAAAAACATGATTCTGCACATTCTTGTTTCCAGTTTGATATATGAGCAGAAACAGAAAAATAAGTGGAATTCAGGGAAATGGGGCATTTAAAAAAGTGTTTGTGGTAGAACAAGAAGAAACACAGTCTAAAATGAATGGGTACTGAATCAATATGCACTGAATTGAAAGCAAGTGACCAACATATTTGAGATGTTGCAGGATCCAATCTGGGTCAGTCACCAGTACCAGAAGTTTTGTATTCTGAGCTTTCAGACATGTGCTGGAGCCCATCTTCAGGGAACTTCTCTGTAGCAGAGTGTGAGCTGTTCTATATGTGATATTTATTTATATTTATTTATTTATTTATTTATTTATTTATTTATTTATTATTTGGACTTGTATGCTGCCCCATCTCTGAAGATTTGGGGTGGCTTGCAACTAAAACATACAACAACAATAAATAATTAAAAGAGACTTAAACAAATCACAAGCCCAATAATAGCTAATCTAAAATTATAATTTAAAATAAGTTAAGAACCATCCCCCCCACCCGAGAGGGAGTCACAGCCCGGATTGGTCAAACAATCAGGTCTTCAGGTCGTGGCGGAAGGTGCGAAGGTCAGGGGCCAGATGGAGCCCCAGGGGTAGCTGGTTCCATAGGTCAGTGACCGCCACAGAATAGGCTCGTCGCTGGGGGACCGCCAGCCGACATTGGCTTGCCAACGGAACCCCCAGAAGCCCTTGCCTGTGTGCTCACACAGGGCAATTGGCACTCGATATCATCAGGAGTCGCTCCCTTAAATATTGCAGACCCATGTTGTGTACGACTTTGAATGTTAAAACCAAAACCTTGAATCTCACCTGGAGTGCAACTGGCAACCAATGCAGGTCGTGCAGGAGGGGGTAATATGGGAGAATCGGGCACTCCCATCACCACCAGCGGCCGCATTCTGCACCAGCTGCAATCTCCGATGGTATGCAAGGGCAGTCCTAAATAGAGAGCATTGCAGTAGTCGAGTCTTGAGGTAACAAGGGCATGAATGACTGTGCACAGGGCATCTCAGTCCAGAACGGGCAAAGCTGATGAACCAGCTGGACCTGGCGACGGCCCCCACCTGCTCCTCCAACTGGAGCCGTACATCCAGGAGGACCCCCAGATTCCATGCCCTATCCACAGGGGGCAACACCTCTCCCCATGGCCAACGATGGACATTCCTGACTGGACTGAAATGCCGGTATGCACAGCCACTCAGTCTTGGCTGGGTTGAGTCGAAGCATGTTTCTGTCCATCCAGATCCGTATCACATCCAGACAACGGGTCATCACGGAGAGGGCATCACTGATCTGGTTTGGGGTGGAGATGTACAGCTGAGTATCATCAGCGTACTGATGGTACTTCACCCCAAAGCCACGGATGATCTCGCCCAGCGGCCTCATGTAGATATTAAATAAAAGAGGGGAGAGGACTGGCCCCTGAGGGACCCCACAAGTGAGCACCCTCGGGGCCAACCTCTGCCCCCTGCCAACACCAATTGCGATCGCCTCAAGAGGTAGGAGGTGAACCACCGAAGAACAGTGCCCCCCTCCCAACCCCCGAGTGTGGCAAAAGGATACCAGGGTCGATGGTATCGAAAGCTGCTGAGAGATCTAATAGGACTAGGACAGAGGAAAACCCCTGTCCCAGCCCTCCAGAGATCATCCATCAGTACAACCAATGCCGTCTCGTGCTGAAACCGGCCGAAGCCCGATTGGTAGGATCCAGATAGTCCACTTCATCCAGGAAAAGTGGAAACTGCTGAGCCACCACACTCTCAACAACCTTTGCCAAAAGCGAAGGTTGGAGACTGGATGAAAGTTGTCTAACACGGTCGGGTCCAGGGCAGGCTTCTTCAGGAGGGGCCTCACCACCTCCTCCTTCAAGGAGGGAAAACACCCTCCCCTAAAGAAGCAGGCAGGTTGACCACTGCCTGGAGCCAACCGCAGGTGGCCTCCCTGGAGGCATAAGCCGACCAGGAAGGATACGGGTCCAACAAACATGTGGTGGAACTCAGACGCTGCATAATCCTGTCCACTTCATCCTCGGAAACAGGATCGAACTCAGCCCAGATCACATCGCCTGACTAATGCCTGTTGTATGTGGCTTTTTAGATGTCTATGGAGATTCTCAATCATAAAGGTCCAAAGGTGCATTTTCAAGAGGCAACTTGACTTTCTTGTTTTTATTTGAAGACTTTTGCTCCTCATCCAAGAAGTTTCTTCAGTTCCGACTTGATGGTGGGAAATGGAAGGGTTTATATTCCTTGCAGACAGTTGGTCATTTGCATTCTTTTAGAGAGTCATTGAGGCCCCTTGGCTTTTTAGATGTTGATTGGGGTGTGTTGATAGCTGGCTTTTAAGTCTTTGCTATTGTTTGCCTGTGGTCTCCAGCCCTCACCTTTTAAGTACTTGATAGGCTGGTGGTAAATCAGCACTTCGGTTGACTGACCAGGGCCTGACAGAGGGGCCTAATTTAGATGGCTTGTTTGACAGATGGACAGAATGAAGGTTCAAAATACCAAATAAATATGGGAAGAAAATAAATGGAAAGATGTAAAAGTCATAGTTGGGTGAAGTTGTTGACAGAAAGAATGATGAATAAAATCAGCCACCTTTGAGTGAGAGGGACAATTTCCACCTGACCTTTGTTTAGGTGGCAGTCATCTACTTTTTCCATTCTGACAACTAACTTTCAGTTTGCAAGAATGAATAGGTCAAAACAGTATAGCGAATGATGTTGGTGTGAACTTTTGCTTTATTTCCTTTCTCATCTGATCTCTGCAATTTCTTTCTCTTACTATTTTTACTCCTACTCATTGTTTTACAATGGTGACTCCTCTTGCCTGCTCGCCCACCCGCACCAATAGCATGGTAAGTATGCATGCATATATTTATTTTTTTGATAGTGCATGGAATTCTACTAGAGTTTTATTAAAGTGACACTTCTACTCCCCACCACCCCAAGTATTTATTAGAGGCCCTTACTGCAGGTTTTATTCTCCAATATGATCAGAATTCAGCTTAAAGCCTTTTTGATCAAGTTTACACCCACATTTTTACTGGATCTTGCAAGATGCGACCCTTCTTATGCAGCAGACCCTCTTCCAGATATTTCAGTGGATGATAAGAATCTCACCTCAATGCCTATCTTGAGAGTTTCCTTTGTAGAACCTTACAGGACATGATGATAGAGATATAGCTTTTCTCAATACTTGTCCTTATTTGTTCTTACATGGAATAGCAGGGAGGAAAAATTGTCAATGAACTTGATAAATTTTGGAGCCTCTTCTGTCATCAACCTAATCCATATTTCTCATAGATATCATGCTATGCAGTCATGGCCAGTCTCATTTGTTTCTGTCCTTTATAATAGTGAGTTGCCAAATACCATCATTGTTGCATTGAAGGGACTTCTTAATATTCCACCATCCTGTTTGAAGTTCAATAGTGTGTCTTTCTAGGGTTTTTTTTCCACTCTTCTTTGAAGACACAGGGATCATTGTTTTCAGCAAGACTTGGAACACTGTTTCTTTCCAGGGGCATATGGTTATGATTGCATTGTTTAATCTTTCCATTCATTGATCACTTTCTCTTTAAACTCCTGTTGTACGCAAGATCCCCATTATCAATTATACTATTGTCTAAAGTCACTCAACTGAGTTGTGCCAATATAAATGTAATTATACTTAAGGCTTTCAACAATAATTAGGTGACTATATTATTAAATAGTACTTTCTTTGTTAGTCCAATAAATCTTTGTTCTCTCTCTGCTACTCTGTTTTAATCCTGCACCTTTTCTTCAAGCCCTGCTACAAGCTTCTTTGACTGCCACAAACTTGCTTTTTTTACTATAATTATGTGTCAGATTGTCATAGCAGTAGATGAATTCATTTTCACTTAAGGTGCCTCCAATAGAAGATAATTTACTTCTCTTTGTTCCCTTCTCAGGCTCTCACCTAAATACCAGCTGTTAAATCAGAAGAAAATGTATCTAGTGTCATCCCCTTGAACTCATCCAGTGCCAAACCCTCACAAGAATTAAAAGTGACCCCTAGCCCCAGGAGCTACAGGAGATGTTGAAACTTTTCATTTAAGTTATGAGTTACCATAGGATTCTGTTCCCTTCAGAAGGGACTCAAGGCGAAATTCTAGTGAGTCTTGATACATTTCTGTTATTTTTACTGACAGATTATAAATGTGTGAATAGAATTGGATCATATCTGTGTGGATTGTCTCTGCAAGCAGATCCTGGTGGCCATCTTGTTTATAGAGGACTTCCAAAGGATGAAGCAGCAAAACAGATGACCTTGGAAGTATGGAAGGCTGAGTCAACCTTGAGCCTGGTGAGAATCAAACTCTGGCAATCAGCAGAATTAACCTGCAATTAGCCTGCAATGCTGCATTCTAACCACTGTGCCACCACAGCACCAAGGTACCATGAGCACCACCAAGGCAACTGATGAATGAGGGACGTGACAAAAATTGCCACTTTATTTATTTATTTTTAATTTTTATTTATAGATTTTTGTTTAACATATGTAAGTATTCAAAGTAATTGCAAGGATAGAGAAGAGCCTCAGGAGAGATCATAGAGCAACCCTAGCCAGCCAGCATCAATAGCAGCCATATCAGCAAAAAAACAACTACACCCACAGCTACCCTAACTGAAGACTGAGGCAGCAGTGGGAAAAGAAAGAAAAGGCTCTAAGAAGCAGCAAAATCAACAAGGGATAAAATGAAAAGTCTTGGAAGGCCTGAAGTAGGTGGCAGCAGCGAAAGACAACTTAAGAGATCCAGGAAACGTGCCTTATATTCTCTCCCACATCATCAACAGGTGGAAGAAAGGATCAAACAAAGCAGAACAGATTCCAGCTGGAGTGGCCCAGATGTACCCAAAGGCCGAGATGTGGCACATGGCCAGATGAACTAACTAGAGTTGTGGCCAGATCCAGGACAAGAAACCTCATGATGTCAAATCACATTAGAACCAGTTCCAGTATCATGATGGTAAATTCATCTGAATCATCTAACAGCAGACACCAAAGCAGCAATAAAGACTCCCATGGAGATAGCTGGTAGTTTCTGGGACCTCTGGTGTATATGAACCAACATTTGAAAGTTGCAGGATATAATACAGTCCTTAGATAAAAGATTAACCAGACTGAGGATTTGCATACAGAAATTTAATTCTCTGGTATTTTTTGCTGTTTAAATTTAATAAAGTCATTAATGCAAATTAAAAAGTATTTGAGAATGAAAAATATATTTAATATACCAAGATTTAAGAATTTGTGCTACATTTAATAATAGATAGATGTAAGAATAATAATCTATTAAATGAATATATAGGAAACGGTTGGTTAACTTTTAATTATAAGGCTAAAGTCTCTTTCACAGTATTTATTAATAACCCCTATTTCTGTGTTAATTATGCCACATTTGATAATAAAGAGCAAAATCTTATTTATTATGTATTTTGAAGTTCTGAAATGGATGTGTATCTCCAGCCCACTTGTTAAAACTGTTCGGCTTGATTTAATTATTTCATTAACATGAATAAAATTTCCTCCCCACAGAGATGGTTTTCTTTCTTTTTCTTGCTTTTATTAATTTTGTATCAGTTCTGGACTTCCTGTAGACATATGTTTAGAAGCAGGAAGATTTGTATCCTTACTTTTTAATAGCAAGTAATAATTTTCTAATAACAATTTTTCCTCAAAATCCTCAAATTTGTTAAACTAACCATCTTTGGGGAAAAAGGAAATCTTTTCAATTGAGATTTAGGCTGGGCATAATATGGAGGCACCCTTGATCACATTTCTGGAGGGCCTGTGTAGAGCTAGGATGGAGGAGGATCAACCAACCTCATACTCCTTGATATCTCAAAGATTTTTCAGTGCCCTCAGTCTTGATACCCTTCTGAATCAACTGCTGGGAGTGGAATTAAGACGTACAGTGGTTCTTCTCTTCCATTTTCTGTGACCAGTTGCAGTGGGTAGAAGGAAAAACATCAAGATTTGTGGGATGTGCTTTAAATCTCATGGCTCTCATTCCTGTTTAACATCTACAATGGGCCATAGGGTTAGGTCATCAGTTGACTGGGGTCAGGTATTGTCAGTATACTGATAATAATCATTTCATCCAGCTATGCTGTTGAAGCAATGGGGCCAAGGATTTGAATAAGAGGAATAAGCTGAGATTCAACCCTAACAAGACTGAACGGCAGTGGGTGTTTGGGGGCCCTGGTCATGGGGTTCTTCTACCATTGGCCATGAATTGGATTAAATTATCCTATTGGATGGTTGTTTGGCTTGGTTGTTTAAGGGAATGTCTGCCTCCCACATTTTTTTTGTCAATCCTGTAAGATCTCAGAGAATTGGTTCACTGTTGGTCCAGTCAAATCAATGTGATTTAGCATGAACTAAGACTAGAGACCAAGTGCTCAAACTGCAACCAAAACCCACTTATTTATCACAAGGTGCCAACACGGCAATTTAACCTGAATAATGAGGTTTTACTACCTAAAGTAATGATAAACAATGCAGAGTTCAGCTAATTGTTCTAAGAAAAACATGATAAATGCTTTTTATGCCACTTCATTTTTTTCTGCTTTTGAAATATTACATTTAGCAACAATAAAAAAGAAAAACTTTTGTAATATAATTTCTCTTTTTCCCCTGTCTTTCTCTCTCTCTTTCTCTCTCTTACCCTTCCTCTCTCTCTGCCTTTCTGTTTCTCTTTCCTCCTTCCCTCTCTCTGCCTTTCTCTGTTTCTCTCTTTCCCTCCCCCTCTCTCTTTCCCTCCCTCTCTTTCTCACTCTTCCCCTTCCTCTCTCTCTCTGCCTCTTTCTGTTTCTCTCTCTCTCTCTTTCCCTCCCTCTCTCTTTCCCTCCCTCCCTCTTTCCCTCCCTCCCTCTTTCCTTTCCCCCTCTCTCTTTCCCTCCCTCTCTCTCTTTCTCTCCGGGGGGAGAGAAAGGAACCCCTGAACTGCTGTTGAGTGGTGGGAATCAGAGGCTGAGGAGCCCAGGAACAGTGCGCCGAAGACCAGGTGGCTGGCGGGGAGGCGGGGCATCCCAACACAGGCAGTTCTGCAGGAAAAGCAACTGACATCCAGGAGGTGAGAACGAGCAGGGTCGCATTGTGCTCCACGTCTTAATGGGCTCCAGGAGGAGGACAGGACCCTGTCTCCCCCATTGTGAAGTGCGCTAAATTTCACTGTGCTGTTCAAGGGGAAGACCATGGAAGCAGCAACAGCAAATGCACCACCATGAAGGCGGAATGCTGTTGCGCGCATTTTAAAACACAACTGAGAAACGCAATGGAGTTGGGTAGTGCCATGGGTTCGCCACGACTGACCTAGGACAATGCCCTTCTCAGTCGTGACAGAATGAGCTGCATATGCTGAAATTCTCTCCCCCCCCCTGCAATTTTTTGGGATGCAAAAAATTGCATCCATGCAGCTACACTGACAAAACCATTGTACATTGGGCCCCCGGCTAGTAGAATTAGATGTTCCTTCTTAGGATCAGAACTTTCTTCTGAGATATCAATCAACAAGAGAGAGAGAGAGTGAGGGGAGAGACTTTCCTTTTTGTTATGTATGTAGGTTTGAATGTTATTGGTTTATTTGAACTGTTCTTGTAAAATGTCAAATGGCATTGGTTTAAATAGTGCGGGAAGAAACCCTGCACTCCCATTGGCTGGCAACTACGGCTGCAGGCTATAAGAGGCAGCCGTAGCCCAGCCAACTCGGGCCCATTCGAGCTGTAGTCACTGAATAAACTCTTTGCTGGAACTCTTCGCGTCTGACTCTTCATGCAGACTTAACACTTTTTGAACTGCTGTCTTTCACATAGCTGCTAAAGCTTTTGGAAATCTAGAAGGAAGAACATTTAGCTTTGAACACAACACCACAAGATCGTTGCCAGTTGAAACTCAGACTAGATTTACAGCCACCTGTCACATTGTCCTCACCTTGGCTTGTCTGTTTTGTTTCACAGATTGCGGAAGTTAGAAACAGAGGGCATCTAACTGGATGCCATTGTGAGAAACAGTGCAGCCCTGACTGATGTTACTGAAGAGCATAACATTTGCATATGGCCTTTGTGCATACAATAATATTGGAGGAAAGGTTGTTGAGAAACAAACATGACAGTAATGTGCCCTTTGACAGGGGACACTCCAGTGGCCCCTTAAAACCCACACATATACACAGCTGACTTGGGTGTGTATGTTCTCTCTCTCTCTCTCTCTCTCCGTCCCTCCTTCCCTCCCTCCCCCTCTCATATATCTATCATCTAAGAAAAGAAATCCAACTAAAAAGAAAGAACAGTACAGACAATAATGATTAATAATTATATATTAATAGTGACATAAACTCAATTAAAATTTAAGCTTATTGTTAACTGTAGACCGTGTATTGCTTCATCTTATTATTATTAGAACACAAAGATCCATTCCTTAAAATGAAGTATCCCTTCTATTGATGTAAAATTATCCTCTTTGCTAGGCTCACTGAAGTTTAAGCTCTATGAGATAGCAATTTCCACATTTTAAGAATATTGTTCAACACCACATGATGGTTCTTATCTTCTTCCCACAATTGTATTGACATAGGGAATGATCTGAAACAAAAAAAAGCTGTATCTTGACGCATCTGTATTATATGAAACAAAGAAACATCAAAAATTTTATAATGCCAAAACAAAATATCAATTTGTCTTGTAATTGCCTAATTATTTCTATCTCTGATGTGAAAGCCAAAGAGGACAAGTAGTTAAATAGTATTTCTTAGGGAAGAGTTTGTTCAAGAGTTTTGTTTTCAGCATCTTCCTGGTGAGGAAAACACAGACTGAACCCATTCAAAGATGGACTGAAAACTTCCAGGATTCAGAAAGGAAAGCCAAAGCACCCAGGATTCCATATACAATAAATAATCAAAAGTGCAATTGCTTATTTTTTATTTTATTTTGGGTATGTTCAAGGTCCTCCCCAATTCCCTAAAAATATTTTCCTTGAGGCTCTATCTTAATTCTAGATGGGCCTACCCTTTGTTCCTTTGTTTATACATACTCATTGACTCCTAATTTTTTCAACTATGCCTATTGATTTTGGTGGTTTCTTATCAATAAAATTTATTTTTAAAGAGACTTTAGTGTAATTTATGTCTTTGATTCGGTATTGTGTGTAGGAAGGCCTAGCATCTTCAGACTGACTAGACTTAAAATGTTTTTTCAATCAGAAATCTTTTTTTTTTGGACTTCTTTAAAAAAGGAGGATGTGGTAACAAATGGGATCCTCCTCTAGCATTTAAATAATACAATTGTGATTTTTTTTTAATTTATTTTTTTAATTACATTTATATGCTGCCCTTCTCCGGAGACTCAGGGAGGCTTACAATTTTTGGGATACAACCCAGTGTGCTCAGCAATAGCCTTCATTCCATTGTATATGCCTGCTTATTACTAAGCGGCATTTTTACAAGGTCAGCTAATTGCCCCCAACAATCTTGGGTCCTCAATTTACCTACCCCAAGAGGATGGAAGGCTGAGTCAACCTTGAGCCTGGTGGGATTCGAGCCCACAGCAGTTGTAGGCAGCTGGAACTTATCAATTATACTCTACAATATACCTTGGGTAGACCCCTGTTCTCCAATTATCAGTCCTGAACTGAAAGGTAAACCAAGAATCCCTAGTAATCTGTTATGTCAATTTAATTAACTGTTTTTAGTTTAGTGTTTTTAGTTTAGTTTAGTTTATGTTACATTCAGCTTTGTCTTTGAAAAAAGTTCTTAAGGCTATGTTATATACTTATATCCACAAGCAGATATATGGAAATTCAGCCAAAAAAGAACTACCTATGAAAACTTTTTGGCAGCATGTTTAGCACATAAATGATTTGCATTTTTGAGTTTGAACCACATTATTTGCAAGTATCTGTTGACCACATCCTTATTGTGCACTATTTCTAATCTGAGAAGGTGCATTTTGAAGTATATTTATACAATCAGGTGTCATGATCTATTTGCCTGAACCAAACCAAACAGTAATTTTGAAAATTATCTTCATAAATGTCTCAGCCACACAGTACTTGGTTCCATCATTACATTTTCTGATTAAACATTGAAATAAGAAAGTGGGCTATGTGGTCACCTTTGGTGGTTCTGAACCCAGGAAGTCCTATCTAGTCAGGCCTGTTGTTTTCAAGTTGTACATCACCTTTCAGGATCTTTGCTTGTTTGCTATCTGTGTTTCAAGTCCATGCAATTTACAGCTATTTTGGAGTTCATGAAAACATGAAGATCCCACTAAATCAGACCAATAGTTCATTTACTCGGGTATTAACACCAGCCAGATGCTAAAGCGAAGTCACAAACAGAATCTGGGTGCAAACAGCAGGCTTCCACTTATATATCCTAATAACCAATATTAAGACAGATAATTATTCTTGATCCTAGAGATAATATTTATTTATTTTTATTTATTTATTCGATTTGTCAATCGCTTACAAGATAACAGATAATCAGAGTTGGAAGGGACTTTGTAGGTCATGTAGTCCAACCCCCCGCCCAAGCGGGAGACCCTACACCATTTCTGACAAATGGCAGTCCAATCTCTTCTTGAAAGTCTCAAGTGATGGCACTCCCATAACTTCTGAGGGCAAGCTGTTCCATTGGTTGACTGTTCTCAGAAAGTTTCTCCTTATTTCCAGGTTCAATCTCTCCTTGTTCAGTTTCCATCCATTATTCCTTGTCTGGCCTATAGGCACTTTAGAAAATAGATTGACCCTTTCTTCTCTGTGGCAGCCCCTCAAATATTGGAAGACTGCTATCATGTCTCCCCGGGTCCTTCTTTTCACTAGACTAGCCAGGCCCAGTTCCTGTAACCATTCTTCATATGCCTTAGTCTCCGGTCCCCTTATCATCCTGGTTGTTCTTCTCTGTACTTTTTCTAGAGTCTCAACATCTTTTTTATAATGTAGTGAACATAACTGGATGCAGTACTCTAGGGGAGGTTTTACTAAGGCTTTATAGAGTGGTATTAGTACCTCCCTTGATCTTGATTGTATCCCTCTGTTAATACAACTTAGGATTGCATTAGCTTTTTTGGCTGCTGCTGCAGACTGCTGGCTCATATTTAGTTGGTTGTCCACTAAAACTCCAAGATCCCTCTCACAGTTACTGCTATTGAGCCTGGTTTCACCCAGACTATATCTGTACTTTTGGTTTTTCTTGCCCAAGTGTAGGACTTTACTTTTCTCTACATTGAATTTCATTTTGTTACATACGGCCCAGTGTTCTAGTCTGTCAAGATCCATCTGGATCTTGAGCCTATCTTCTTGGGTGTTAGCTATTCCTACCAGCTTAGTATCATCTGCAAATTTGGTAAGTTCCCCTTCTATTCCATCATCTAAGTCGTTAATGAAGATATTGAAGTATACTGGGCCTAAGACGGAACCTTGTGGCACCCCACTGCTTACTTCCCTCCATGTAGACTTAGACCCATTAAGAACTAGTCTTTGAGTATGGTTTGTCAGCCAATTGCGAGTCCATCTAGTGGTGGTGCTATCTATTCCACTTTTTTCTAGCTTACTAAGAAGTAGGTTGTAGTCTACTTTGTCGAATGCCTTGCTGAAATCTAAATATATTATGTCCACAGTATTTTGCTGGTCTACTAGATAATAGGTATAAGAATAAACATATAGGAAATAGGTACGAATAAACAGGGACAATAGGACAGGGACGGTAGGCACGATTGTGCGCTTATGCACGCCCCTTATAGACCTCTTATAGATCAGGATTGGGAATGCTTGAATCAAACCTGACTTTGCCTATCCTCTTCATAGTGCATGTGAATCGCCTTGAAATTTTGGAATTGTGAGTAGTAAAAAGGAAAGTGTTCTTTGTATCTTTGTATGTTGTGCACAAAATGAAAATGTGTTTTATTTCAACCTCAGAACAACTTTGGTGAGGTTCCAGCAAAACGAAACTCGAAAAGCCTTCAACAGCTACTTCTCTCATTTTTCACCACAGCACCACAAGATTAGTTAGAGGTGGCAGTCCATGCCAAATGTTGCTTATCAACCAATCTGCAGAATATTTGGCTGGTGATTATTTTAAAAACCTTTTTAAAGCATTAAAATACACCTTTTATGTGCTTATCCAACAAACTAAAGGACAAAGAGAAACTTCATCAATCTAATTAATTCACCAGGCACAAGTTTCTAAATTGCATGAGGCATATTCATATTATGACCTGAAAACTTATATAATTGCACATGAACTGAAACTTGACAAACCACCTCCAGCCACTACAGAATTTTTGCATTTTAAATATGTTCCAAAGCTCAGAATGAATACAAGTGTGCGCATACAGACACAAAGTATAAAAGTTTAATAAATCAGAATCAAATAAATGTTGGGCAAATCTTTACATTTGTAGAACATGAGTGTATGATCATCATGTATATGTGCAGCACATTCGATCTTCCTGGAAAATAAAGTACAGCATCCTATAAGATGCATGCACTCCACTACCCGTCTTATGGATGTTGACTCTCTATAGCATAGGGTAGGGGTGTCAAACTCAAGGTCCAGGAGCTGGATCCAGCCCATAGGGTGCTTAGAATTTGCCCATGGGGCTACCCTGGAAACAGCAAAGGACCGGGCCACAGTGCCTTTGCCAGCGAAAATGGAGCTCAGGAAAGCCACATGCAGTCCTCTCAAGCTCCGTTTTTGTTGGCAGAGGGTTTGTCATGCCCCTGGTGGAGACTGACTCCTAGGAAGAGGAGGAACAGCCAACAGGGAGTGGGAGTGTGGCTCCAGAGGTGGTGGAGGAGGCTGGGGAAGGGCAGAGGCCGCCTGAGCAATAAGAGGAGGATCCAGACCCATCTCCTATCCATCCCAGGGCACGCAGGGAGGAGAGGATGAGGGAAAAGTGTGGTCTCCTCAGGAGGAGAGGGCCATGATCTTCCTCAGGGCTTACAGCTGGGAGCTATGTATATAAGTGTGTAATTGCACAGTCAGAATTGCTGGAGTCAAAGTTAGTGTTTCTTTTGAAGGAGGTTTATCTTTGTTGGAGTTCTTCCCAAGGACTTTCCCCGATTATCTGTTTGGAACATATAATTACCTATCTTGGTTTGCTTCGGAACTCTCACCGAGACGGTTTGTTCTTGTTTTCTTTTTGCCTCATTATTTACGTTTGGGACTTTAAACTGTGACTAATAAAACAGTTAAGTTGAAGGCATTGCCAGACTTTAATTCATGTTTTGGGTTTTGGGTTATTTTGAGAGACTACAGGTCATCACAGGGTTGCAGGAGGCCATCGTAGCTGAAAATAGAGCTCAGGAGCCTGTTTTTGCTGGCAGAGTGCTCAAGCCACCACAGGACTATCTGACATGAGTGATATCAAGCTGGCCATGCCCACCCCAGTCTCCTGAGGTCACACACAACCATGATGCCACTCATCATGAAATCAAATTTAACACCCCTGGCACCCCTGTTTTTAGTTTGTTTCTTTGTTTCTTTTAAAGTTAGCAATAAATTACCAAGAAGTCTGGCACGTATAAAACTTTGAGCAATTTTCCTATGTGGTCAGGTTCTTAATTGCTTCTTTCCTTCCTAAATTCCCCTCTGTTATCTCATCTAGTCAAAATAATAGCAGTAAAGACATGACTAATTGGAATTGCTATATTAGCAAAACTGGAAAAAGTTTTTCTTTTTTAAAAAAAGAAAGCATTCACTACCCACACAACAAAAACATAATCACTCTCATCAGAATAGTCAAAACATTCAAAATGTCATTGCCACGTTTTCTTTCACACCCAGAACACTTAGAACACCTGGTTTCAGGTCAGAGTGCTTCAAATGTCAAACTATTTTGCAGCTCTGTAATCTCCATTCTTTACAAATCATAGAGTGGTCTCATTCTTCCTAGAGTGATTCTACATATGGCTGATTTTTCTGACAGAACATTATCACTGGAGGTTTTCAAAAATAGACTGGACCGTTTGACTGGGATGGTTTAAAGCTCCTACCTTGAGCAAGGGGTTGGACTAGAAGGATTCTTTCTTTTTTTAATTATTTTTTTTATTTTTAACATACAATAAATCCATTCCATTTCAATCATGTAGGTACATATTTCATGTGCTTAACAATTACTAATAATATTCTTCTTAACAGTATAACCATAGAATAATAATCACATTCCCATATATATAATATATGTAATATTCAGTATATTTATTACATTAATTTCTCTTATTGCTTTATACTTATGTCTAATCCCTTTTAATTAATTTTATTTTCTAGCCATTTATAAAACAAGTCCCATCCCATGTAATATTCAGATTCTTCTTTTACTTTAATTTCTAATGTTAATCTATTCATTTCTGCACATTCAAATATTTTTTCAATTATTTTCCCCTCTATCGGTATCTGATCACTTTTCCAATTTTGAGCAAATACAATTCTAGCTGCTGGTTTCTAAGGCCCACTCCAGCTCTATGATTCTAGGGTTGTTTTCAGGGCAGCATGGAAAATGGCACCACCGTCTAATGACTATGCCATGATATATCCTGCTTCAAATTTCTTTGACCTCACACCCAGATGGCATCAGTTCTTCAGTTGAGATGCATTTCACCACAGGATCCAATCTGGGTCGATCACTGGGACCAGAGGTTTTGTCTTCCGAGCTTTCAGATTTGTGTTGGAGTCCATCCTCAGGAAACTTCTCTGTGTCTATGTGTCACTGAGAGGTTCCCTGAGGATGGACTCCAGCAGGAGTCTGAAAGCTTGGAATGCATGCTTTCTAGTTTCTCCAGCACAAAAGCTGGAGAAAATTACTTTCCATGATTTTGATGCTCTGGTTGCTCTGGTTTGATGTTAGGTTGACTCAGACTTCCATCTTTCTGAGGTGGGTAAAATGAGGACCCAAATTGTTGGGGGCAATAGGCTGACTGTGTAAAACTGGTTAGAGAGGGTTGTAAAGCAGTATATAGGTCTAAGTGCTATTGCTATACTTGTATTGATGCAGCCCAAAATTGCATTAGCTCTTTTGGTAACTGAAGTACGGTGTCAATTCTTGCCTAATCTGTGGTCTAGCAAGACTCCCTGATTTTTGTTGCAAGCATTCCAAGACCAACCTTTTGGACTTCAGGAACCACCAAACTCATAATTTTAAATCCCGTGGACCACTAATAGGAATTTTGACTGATGGTGGCTTGCTGATGTTGGAGAGAGAGAGAGAGAGAGAGAGAGAGAGGAGAGAGAGAGGGATCTGATCTAATCTTGGAGGGCTGGTGGTGATGTTCTCTCTCTCTCTCTCTCTCTCTCTCTCTCTCTCTCTCTCACACACACACACACACACACACACACAGAGGTCTCTCTCTCACACACACACCTGTGGTGGGATTCAATTTTTTTTACTACCAAGCGTGGCTTGGTGGGTGTGGCAGGGGAAGGATACTGTAAAATCTCCAGTCAAAGGAGGTAATTGCCGGTTCTCTGAACTACTCAAAATTTTCGCTACCGGTTCTCCAGAACTGGTCAGAACCTGCTGAATACCACCTCCAATACACACCCTTCGAGGCAGCCACATTCCTAACCTGCTTTTCAGCTCCATTCTCAGAGGGAGGGGGAGGGGGAGGGGAAGAGAGAGAGAGAGAGAGAGACAGTATTCTGCAATCGGTAGGAAAACAGGGTGGGGGATTTTCCTGCAGAGTTTTTTTGGGATTTTTCCAGGGTCTCTGCAGACAGAGACCCTGGGAAAATCTCCAAAAAGTCTGCAGGAAAATTCCCCACCTTGTTTTCCTACCGATCGATCGTTCTTTATTTGGGATCGCAGGATACCATTTCCAGCTCTGTTTTCAGGAGAGAGAGAGAGAGAGAGAGAGAGACTTTTGGCTTCATGCAAGGAAAGCAGCAGAATCAGCAGAAGTCTTTCTTTCTCTTCCCAAACTCTGCCAGAAATGAGTCTTTGCCAGTGCAGGCTCTTGAAGCAGGATGCCTTGCAGGGTCCCAAAGACTCATTTCTGGAAGAGTTTGGGAGAGAGAAAGACTTTTGCTGCTTTCCTTGTGTGCAGCCAAAAGCAGAAGAAGAAAGAAGCCGAAAGAAGCAGCCATGAAAGTGATGCAAGCCTTGTGTCCCCGCACAGCCTGGATTAATTGCTTTGGGGGTGCTCTGGGGGTGCATTTGTCTGCAGACCACCAAAATTTTCTCACAGACCACCAATGGGCTAAGGCCCACTGGTTGGCAAGCACTGCTCTAATAAATCAAAGTCTCTAACTGCGCTGAGGGCTATTCTCCCGTCCAAATGAATGCAAATTTGGCTCCCTTCAGACCTCCAGCTAAACGTGCGGAAGTCAGAGGAGGTGGGATTAGTAGGTGCCATTCTTGACACAGTTTGTGCCCTTCACACATATAATGGGGCTACCTGAAAGGAGCTTTTGAACCTTAACTTTCAAAGTATACATTTTTTGATTGCTTTAAAAAAATGGAACAATTATATTTTTTTTGGAATTTCAAGAATATTTTGTTATTCAGCATTCAATATTACATAGCATACTGATTTATTTCAGGCTCAGATTTCTTACGCCTCAGGCTGTATGTCATGTCTTCATAGATAAAATTTTGCTTTGCCTTTGCATGTCCTTTTTGGAAGCATTTCTTGATCTGTTTAAAAAGACAATAATTAAGATGCATTACCCCTTGTTTTTTATATTTCCAAGTTACCTAAAAGTCTCAGTTCCATGTGCTAGGTGCAGATCAGTTGAAGCATAACATAAAAATATATAAAAAAATAAACACAACAACTGTTAAAAATAAAAAATAAAAATTGAAGTATGTAAAATCATTACATAAACCAAAATAAACATGTAGGAACTGTAAAATGGGTTTGTAATGCTACATGTTTTTAATTCACTGGTCTTGCACTGAATAATTTTCAGCATTAGCCATTGTAGGAAGGAGGACATAGCTGGACATTTTAAAGGTCACAATGACAAGTACCTATGGCAAATATGAATGTTGTGCTGAATCACAAGGCTTTTCTTTTAAGTTTGCACCTATGTGATTATAAGGATCCACTGCAGTCCTTATATTGGTATAGAAAAACCACAATAAAGAAACCTGGAAACCTTTAAATTGGAAATTCTTTTGTATTACAAATGTCCAATGTCCTACAATTATGCAGGAAAGAACTTATTTGACATTATCTTGGGACATTTCTTGACTGATGTACATAATTTTTGGAAGAGAAGAATGGAAATGGATGGAACTTAGTTAATATAATACCTTGATATTAGCCATACTTACATTGGTACGATAGATGATATAAAATCCCAGCATAAAAAGCAAGAGTATTAACACAGAGATAATACTATACAGCATCCAGAGAAATTCAGAATTCTTCTTTGCAGCTGCTGTAGCGAAGAAAATGGGACATGTGGTTTATCATAAGGCAACCTTTCCCAGCCTCCAAATATGAAGGAATGATATTTCCTTTCATCATATCAACTGAAAAGTCTGGGGGTTGTAGTTCCAGTTCATTTGAAAGCCATTTTTTAAAAAGTGCTTTAAAAAGGCTGCTTTATTGGACCCCAGCTTTCCATAACCTGGATATCCCTTTGAACTGTGGCCTTCAACTCTCACAATTCACAAAAAATACATTATTAATTGTGGGATTTAACATCTCAGATATATTTAATTGTTTTAAAAGATTGTTATCTATTATGCATTTTTGCTTATCACACAAGGGAATAATGTAATGGGTATATATGTATGTATTTGTGTTTGTGTGTGCATGTGCGCACATGCACATGTGGTGTGCATGGTGATATCTTTATATATTATGTAAATTCCTAGAGTCCAGTTAGATTAAAGCAATGTATCAATTTTATAAATAAACCAACCGAATCAATTTGCTGACTTTCAAATATAAGCATCTGAATTAACATTGGGGTATAGCCATCAAATTGAATGAGAAATTCTATGAGCAAAGATGAGATAAATTAAGCAATTTATCTGAATGACTGAATCAGGATCTGGATTGAATATTTCAATTTATTTGAGAATCTACATTTTTGCAGTTTAAAATTCAGTCCATCCCATTGTCACCTCAATGTGCAATTTTCTCTTTTAAAAAAAACTTTCCTTGGTTATGTACTTTTTCAAATATGTACATTCTGAAATATATATATTTCAAATATATACTACATGTCTATTTTGTATACATGTTTGCTCAGTGCACATTATTTGGTTTTCATTCTTAGTACAATCCATTTTTATATCTTTTAACTATACTTTGATTTTGTAGGTACTTGACTCGAACAAACACATTTTTGTATTGGTCTAGAACTAAATGTGAAGATACTGAAGTCTGGAATTGTAGTTTATGAGCTATCACTTTTGCCAATCCCAGTATCATCAAGCTTATTACTTTTTAAAAACCACTTTAATTTGTATCCAGACATTCCACATTTACTTTTACATTTCATAGAATTCTAAGAAAACATGGCTAATGGCAGTTAGAATCCAAGTAACAAATGGAGAAAAAATGGTTAATGGTTTGTAAGTGAGAATTAAACTGTTATCCACACGATCTTTTTCTCTATACCTACCTTTTATTGCCAAAAGAATAGGAGAGCTATTCTTCTGCACAAGTTCATTGTTTATGGCCATGCCTGCCGTACACATGTATACATCACTGTCATTCTCTTTCAGTTGCTTCAATGTGATTGTGGCTGTGTTGTTCATCTCAAAATACTCAGTGCGATTTTCATATGCAGAATTTTCTTTCTTGATTTTACCATGTTGAGTAACATAAAGCACCTTTGTGACATCTCCAAAGGTTCGTTTCAGATACAGTCCTTCAATCATATGCATAAACTTGCAGGTGAGATTGACAGATTGCCCTTCTTCAGCAATAAGAACCATCAATCCCTGACTCACCATTTTATCTGGAAAGAAAAAGATCTCCTGAATTAAAGTGATGGTGAATACTATTTATGCCCTTGCCATATTGATGTCAATGGATCTTAAGTGTTATAGTGTATGCCAGTTCCTGTTCCAGGTCTATTTAAAATACAAAACCCTGAAGATAAAGCCTCATTATAGGATCCTTTCAGTTGTATTTCAGCCTTGATACTGAGGAGAATCCCAATTTTCTTCCAGGCATTCAGTACTCACAATGCAAGTTCCAGTTAGTCCTTCACCCTAGAAGCATCCCAGCTTACAAACCTTATCATAATTATGAGCCATGGTGGTGCAGTGGTTAGAGTACTGCAGTTCCAGTTCTTCCTTCACATTAGAAACAGCATAGCTACTGAGCATTATCACAGTTTTGTGGCTTTCTGCAAATACCACATGCTGAATATCACCACTTATTCTCCTGAAAGCTGGCAGACACAATAAACAAGCCTATTTTAATTTGTCATTTTGTCTCATTTAGCTTTTTATTATTGTCACTATATTATAGAATGAGAGTTTCTGCTGCATAGTTTTGCTAAGAAAAAAAAATCTTTGAATTGTGGAACTGCTTTAAAAGCAGTGGCTATCACTTTCAAAGTGCATTTGGTAAATACTATTTATTATATACTATAATAAATATAGTATACTCAAAGTTAGTCTTTAACATCCCAAAGAACTCAAAATATAATGTTTATATTTTTAAGATACATTTTAGGAATGTTTAAAAATTTTGAATGCTGGAATTAATATAGAGCAGAAATTCTGACACGAAGAACTGTTGTTCCCCAACATACATCTTTGAATACCAGTACCAAATTTCTCTGATTCCTTAAATGCTTCAGCATAGTGACCAGAGCTGTGCAGAGATCTGTATTTGAAGGGGAGGAGATGACTCAGAGCATATGTCACCATGAAACACATTTTTCCCCTAGAATTGCATGGCAAGAGTTGGCCAAGCTCAAGTCAAATGTGGCTTATTTAAGAAGCAATGTATAGGTGTGCATACCAACTTGATTTTTCTCATTGGATTTGATAGCTTAATCTGAGAAAGTTAATATTATTTGCTTTCCAAGACCAACAGAAAAGATAAAGCATAAAATATTAAAAATTACAAGACAAGTTAATGAAACAATTTAATAATCCAAGAAAGGCAACAATCTCTGCAAACCATAGCTATTCATAGAAATATTGAAGAAATTAGTTAGTATACCAAAAGGAATTTCAGTGTGATTGTAGTAATAAAAGACTCTTTGACGCCACAAAAACTAATAGCATAATTTCTATCCATTACTTTTAAGTACATGTGGAAAGGAATCTTCTCACATTTTAAATATACAATATTTATAGACGTTTCTCAGACAAATCTGAATATCCTACTTCAGACAAACATATTTATGCATTTTCCAGAAAACTTCTGCTTTTATACACTGAAATTCTCTACTTTACATGTGCATCGCCAAGATTGCACAGATGTCATGACAGCTATGGAGCACTAAGGCAGAGATAAAACAAAAGTAATCATTAACATGTGGTTTTGGCCAAATAAAATGGAATAACTTGAAAGAAGATTGTCTGGAATTTTGAATAACAATTCTCAAAATGCCACCATATTTTATTGCAACTTCTACTTAGGTAAAACCAGTTGCTAGACTGGGTTTCTCTGCTGTTTACTCATCTTGGAAAAAAAATTACACAAAACAAACTTCTACAAGTCATGCTAAGATATAAACAAAGTCTACAAATTCTGAGATAATTCATATGAACATTCTGAGTATTTATATTATCCAAAGAAAACTTAGGCTAAACCCAAATCTGATTTCTTTCCCTATAGTCAGCTAAAACAGTTTCTCTCTTTATATCATAAATAAAAGCAAGATCCAGACAAATAAACAGTCTTTTTTTTTAAACTTAGCTCATGTTATTAATTCTCAGTGAGGGTTAAAAAGCAATAAAATAATTTTTGGATAACTTCTACCTTTTGATCCTGCATTTCCAGGAGAAAGCAGCAAGAGAAAATACATAGAAAGGATCCGAAGCATTTTTCAACAGTTGTTTTTTTCTACCTCAAGCCAGCTACTCTTTACCCACAGAGCAAAAATTGCCTTCCCATTTGGATGATCATGTGATTTTCAACCAAAGCGAGTGTTTGGTTTAATATAAACCACATCAGCATATACAGTTAAATCTACTGATGTGAATAACTATCCACAAATAAAAGCAAATTTCTGAGAAGATACAAACAACAGGTGCTCAGAAAGCAGAACTACGTAACTCGCTTTTGCATCTGTCTTTACACAAAGGGGGAAAAACAGTGCAACCTATCAAAAACAGCACCAGTGGGCATGACTTGGTATACTTGGTATAATAGTAATAGCAACCAGGGGCAATTTTTTACCAATTCATATCTTCCCTACCACCTCTCCCGAGGTGGGCCGAGGTGGCTGAATTTCACCCTGCTAGAGACCTATCAGCCTGACCTCAATAACAGGGAAGATGCTGGAAAAGATAATCAAGCAACGAATCAGCGAACACCTAGAAGCAAACAAAGTAATAACCAAAAGCCAACATGGGTTTGTTAAAAACAGATAATGCCAGACTAATCTTACTGTATTCTTTGACAAATTAGTTGACCAGAGGAATGCTGTCAATATAATTTACTTGGACTTCAGAAGGTATTTGATAAAGTAGACTGTTAAGTTTGCATGAAGAGTCAGACGCGAAGAGCTTTAGTGAAGACTTTATTAGTGACTACAGCTCGAATGGACCCGAGTTGGCTGGGCTACGGCTGCTTCTTATAGCCAGCAGCCGTAGTTGCCAGCCAATGGGAGTGCAGGGTTTTTCCTGCACTATTTAAACCAATCCCTTTTGACATTTTACAAGAACAGTTCAAATAAACCAATAACTTTTAAACCTACATACATAACATAGACCATAACCTACTACTAGATAAAGTAGAAAAATGTGGGTTAGACAGCATCACCACCAGATGGATTTGTAAGTGGCTGACCAACCACACCCAAAGTGTAGACCTCAATGGAACTGCATCTACGTGGAGGGAAGTATGCAGTGGAGTACCCCAAGACATTGTTTTAGGCCCAGTACTCTTCAACATCTTTATCAGTGACTTAGACAAGGGGATAGATGGAGAACTCATCAAATTTGCAGACAATACCAAACTGGTGTCATCTGCAAATTGAACATTGGATGCTATCTAACAAAATCAAATTCAGTGGTGAAAAAAGTAAAGTTCTACATTTAGGCAGGAAAAATCAAATGCACAGGTACAGTATATGTGGTACCTTGCTCAATAGTAGTAACTATGACAAGGATCTCGGAGTCCTAGTGGACAACCATTTAAATAGAAGCCAGCAGAATGCAGCAGCTGCCAAAAAAACCAACACAGTTCTAGGTTGCATAAACAGAGGGATAGAATCAAGATCATGTGAAGTGTTAATACCACTTTATAATGCCTTGGTAAGGCCACACTTGGAGTACTGCATTCAGTTTAGGTCACCACGATATAAAACAGATGTTGAGACTCTAGAAAGAGTGCAGAGAGGAGCAACAAAGATGATTAGGGGACTGGAGGCTAAAATATATGAAGAACGGTTGCAGGAACTGGGTATGTCTAGTCTAATGAAAAGAAGGACTAGGGAAGACATGATAGTAGTGTTCTAATATCTCAGGAGCTGCCACAAACAAGAGGGAGTCAAGCTATTCACCAAAGCACCTGAAGGCAGGACAAGGAGCAATGGGTGGAAACTAATCAAGGAGAGAAGCAACTTAGAACTAAGTAGAAATTTCCTGACAGAACAATTAATCAGTGGAACAAATTGCCTCCGGAAGTTGTGAATGCTCTAACACTGGCAGTTTTTAAAAAGATGTTGGATAACCATTTGTCTGAAGTGGTATAGGGTTTCCTGCCTAGGCACGGGGTTGGACTAGAAGACCTCCAAGGTCCCTTCCAACTCTGTTATTCTATTTTATTCTAAACTCATCAGGGATAGCTCAGATCTGAAATGAAGCCTTAGTCCTTGTTTTAGCAAAATCACAAAACAGTCACAAAAATGTTCATGCTAATCCTTCATAAGCCAAGTTTGCTCCCACTTCATTCCACACCCACATATAATGATATATCATAGTGTCTGTAAAATAGATTGTAGGAGGACTAATTTCCTTTTGTGTTGTTTATTGTCCTTTTGTCATATCCTTTTCATCACAATTTTCAGAGTTCCGTCAAACACCTTCCCAGGTATACATGTCAAACTAATCCACAGTAATTTTTGCATTCATACTTGCTAGGGAGGGAAAACAATGATAGTATTCTTTCAATCATCAGGCCAGGTGAAGATTTTATATACATCATTAAATAAGCCACAGTGATGTCATATTCAAACCACATCTGTATTTAAAACATCATTAATAAAAAAACACTTTAAAAACAAATTAGGGGAAATGTTTATTGGTTTTTGTTTTTGTTTTTAAAAAGTTTTTTATTTTAAGACAAACAAACAAACAAGACATACAAAACATAAAAACCATTTTCCATATATACATACAGTGTGTCAGTTGGTTACAAATCCTTTGTGTTATCCTTTCATAGTCATCACTCACAATTCATCAAAAAAATTCTCATATTATCAATAAGACATTCTTATATATTTATCAATTATTACTTATATACAACTAAATTATTTGTTTCATCATGTATACAAGATATATTTTTAATCTAAAATTTATGTTATACTTTCATCCAATGGTTATATATGTCTACATTGTATTTTATATCAATCTATTATATTTCTATTACAAAATTATATAGTCTATTACATTACCAGGTCTTTTTACCCAACCATTGATAAAACAAATCCCATATCTTGTAAAATTGTTTATCTTCTTGTTCTCTAATTTCAAATGTCAATTTACTCATTTCAGCACAGTCCATAATTTTCTTAATCACTTCCTCCTGCATAGGTATTTTATCATTCTTCCAGTTTTTAGCAAATACAATTCTAGCTGCTGTTAAAACATTTACAAGCAAATATTTCAGCTCTTTATTATAGATATCTGGTATAATTTCCAATAAAAATATTTCTGGTTTCAAGTCTATGTGTTGTTGTATCATTTTTTCCAACCACGTGTGGATTTTAGTCCACTATTTTTTTGCATCCGAACATGTCCACCACATATGGTAATATGATCCAGATATCTGATGACATTTCCAACATTTGTCCGATTTATTCTTGAACATTCTTGCAATTCTTGTTGGGGGTAAGTGCCACCTGTAAAACATCTTATACAAATTTTCTTTATAAGCAGTTGACATTGTCATTTTATAATTCTGAGACCATAATTTTTCCCATTTCTCTAAATCAATCCCATATCCAAAATTTTCCCCATTTAAAGAAATCATTGTTTCTTTAACTTGTTCCTCTTCCATTTTAAATTCTAAAAGATATCCATAAAGTTTTTTAATCACCTTTTCATCAGTACCCATCAATATTTTATCTAACCCAGTCAACTTGTTATAAATACCTTCTATTTTAATGTCTTTATCAAATCTGCATTGTACTTGCAAATATGAAAACCAATTCATTTTTATACCTTGTTCTTCCAATGCTTGCATAGATTTAAGTTCACCCTTTTCATTCAGTATCTCACCATATCTAACTGTTTGTTCCTTTTTGTATATTACTGGATATGAAAAAGCTTCAATAGCAGATATCCATGATGGAATTTTCAAGTAATGTTGTTTTTTGGTCTTCTCCCAGTTTAAAAACAAAGCTTCTCGGATATAATGTCTTCTAAAATACCCTTGTGTTTTAGTTCCCTTATACCAAAGGAATGTATGCCACCCCAATAGCAAATCATGTCCTTCTAGAGTCAATAATCTAGTGTTCCTTAGTGTTATCCAGTCTTTTACCCACATCAAATTTGCCGCCTGGTAGTATAATTCCCAATTGGGCAAAGCAAACCCTCCTCTTAATCTTGCATCCTGCAACAACTTAAGTTTTATTCTTGCTTTTTTACCTTGCCATATATATTTCAGCATCATTTTATTTAAATCTTCAAAAAACTCTTTCCCTAGGGAATTGTCTGGAATAAATATAAGATTCTGGGCAGTACATTCATCTTAATTGTTGATATTCTCCCAATCAATGATAGTTGTAAATTTTTCCATTTTTCCAAGTCTGTCGCTATCTGCTGTTTAAGTTTGATGTAATTATCCTCCTTCAGTGTACTACATCTTGCTGTAATATATATCCCTAAATACTTGACCTTGCTTGTGACCTGTATTTCTAAAGCTTCTTCCAACTCTTTCTTCCATCTCGCTAGCATATTCTTTGTTAATATCTTTGTTTTATCTTTATTAATTTTCAAACCTGCTACTTTTCCATACTCTTCTATTCTTTCTATTAATTTAAGTGCTGATTCCAGTGGATACTCTAGTATAAATACCAGGTCATCTGCAAAGGCTTGTTGCTTATACTCTTCTTTTTTAATTTTCATTCCTTTTATTTGTTTATCTTTTCTAATACACCTGTTTAACACTTCTAATGTTAATACAAACAGCAGAGGCGACAGTGGGCAACCTTGCCTAGTCCCTTTTCTTATATCTATAGGTTCTGTCAATTCTCCATTTATCAAAACCCTTGCAGTTTGTTCACAATATATAGTCTCAATGGCACATATAAAATTTTTACCAAAGCCCATTTGTGTCAATTGTAGTAACATAAAGCACCAACTCACGTTATCAAAGGCTTTTTGAGCATCCAAAAACATCAGAGCCATTTGCTTTTCAGGATGTGCCTCATAGTACTCCAGAGTGTCCAGAATTATTCTCATATTATGTTTAATTTGTCTTTTTGGCAGAAATCCATTTTGATCGATATGTATAAAATTATTTAAATATCTTTTCAATCTTTCTGCCAAAATTGAAGCAAAAATTTTATCGTCTGAGTTTAGTAAGGAAATAGGTCTGTAATTTTTAACTTGCTGTAAGGCTGTATCTTCGTTCGGTATAAGTGTAATATAAGCTTCTGACCAAGTCTTTGGTATTCTCTTCTCTTGCATGACTTCATTCATAACATCTAATAGTTGGAGGTTCAACACCTCCTGAAAAGTCTTATAGAATTCCACTGGCAAACCATCCGGGCCTGGTGCTTTCCCTGTGTTTTGTTTCTTTAAGGCTTCTGTTAACTCCATCATTGTTATATTCTCTTCTAACATTATTTCAATGTCTTTAGGTATCTGTGGTAACTTTGCCTTTTGTAAATATTGTTTATTTTTTCTTCTTGAATACTGTCTTGATAATACAATTTTCCATAGTAGTCTTGTATGATTCTTTTCTTTTCTTCATTTCCATAACAAGGATGTCCTTCTTCATCTATTAAATGGCTAATTCTCCTTGATTCTCTTTCCTTTCTTAGTTTATAGGCTAACCATCTTCCTGGTTTATTTGCATCTTCAAAATAATTCTGTTTAGCGTTTTCAATCTTTTGTGCTAACTCTTCTTTTTCCATTAATCCCATTTTATGTTTAGTTATATCCATTTTAATTTTAGTGTCTTTTTGTGGAAATTTCTGTAATTCTTTTTCTAACTTTTTATATTCATCTTCTAATATTTTAAAAGTCTTTTTTGTTTGATATTTCTTTTCCTTGTATAGTCAATTATCAAACCTCTTGTGTAGGCCTTCATCGTGTCCCAGAGATTCTGTAATGATGTATCCTCTTTTTTATTTTCTTTAAAAAAGAGTACCAATTCTCTCTCCATTTTCTGTTTAAAATCTTCTTCCTTTAATATCGTATTGTTTAAAGTCCATCTAGATCTCATTTTTTGTCCTTTCCAAGTAACAGTCATTGGATTATGGTCTCGCCAAGTACTTGCTTCTATTTCAATTTTTTGTATATTAGAAAATAAGTCAGCTGATGTCCATATCATATCTATTCTTGACCATGATTCATGCCTATTTGAGTAAAATGTATATTGCTTATTCCCTGTATTTCTCTCTCTCCATGCATCTTTTAAATTTATTTCTTCTATCATTTGAAAGAAAGATTTTGGTAGTTTCTTTCTAGCTTTCTTTGTGGCTTTTTGTGTTTTATAGTCCAACTGTTCATTAATTATTCCATTAAAATCTCCCATCATACATAAATTAACATAGTCCAGTTCAATTATTTTTTAATAAAGTTTGTTGTAAAATTCCTCTTGATGATCATTTGGAGCATATATTGCTATTAAAAGTGTTTTAATATTATTGTCCATTATTTCCACCATTAAGATTCTTCCATCATCATCTGTATAAATTAATTATCAGCCAAAATTGTTTCTCTAATATATAAAACCACACCTCTTTTTTTGCATTGTGCCAATGAAGTAAACAATTTTCCTAACTTTTTTTGTTTCAATATATGTTCATGTTGTTTTTTAATATGTACTTCTTGTAAACAAATTATATCAAATTTTAATTTCTCCAATTTGTGAAATACTTTCCTTCTTTTGATAGTTGAATTAAGTCCATTTATATTCATCGTAATCAATTTTCTTTCCTCCATTTTAAATTTTGTAAGAGGGATTTATTGCTCTGGTAGATCTTACTTCTCTTTGTTCTCTGGGCAACCCACCTACTGCACCTTCTTTTTCTTTTTCAATTACTGCTATACATTCCTTTTGAAATTCAATCAAAGATTCTTCTTTTCTTGTATCTTCCTCCTTTCCTCTGATATATTCATAGTAGAATAGTTCCGCCTTTTCAACCGTATCAATTTTGTGTCTTTGTTCCTGCCAAGTAAACAGGAGACCTTCTGGTATCAACCATCTATAGTTTATTCCTCTTTTAAGCAGTTCTTTGGTTAAGAAAAGATACTGTCTCCACGTCTCCCTTACTCTCCTTGGTACCCGTTTCAACACCACAATTTCTTTGTCTTTATACTTTAATGTCTTCTCTCTTGCTGTTTGCAAAATTTGTGTTTTAATAATTTTCTTAGTAAATCTAATATGGACTTCTCTTGGTAACTTGTTCCTCATTGCATATTTTGGTGAACACGAAACACTTCATCCATTCCATCCATCATTTTCTCTTCTGTTATCTCTAATGCTTCTGCCAGTATTTCTATCCTTTTTCCCACAAGGTTTTCACCCTTTTCTTCCTCCACGTTTTGGAATCTCAAGTAAAATTCTGATCTGTCCATCTCTCCTCTCAATGATTCAATCCTGTCTTTTTCAACTTCACTCAGTCTGGTATTAATATTTCCAATTTCCTTATCTCTTTGTTCTTCTTGTTCTTCAATTTTCTTAATCTTTTCATCATATTTATTCATCATCTCTTGGATATTTTCCACTTTCTCATCTGTCTTTTCAATTTTCTGTTGTATATTTTCAACTTTTTCATCCGTCTTTTCCATTCTCTGCTGAATCTTCTCCACCTTTTCATTTGTCTCTTCAATTTTCTGGTAAATATTCTAATTACTCTTTTCAACTTTTTCTATTTTTATCTGTAAAATTTGAATTCCTTGAAAAATCTTCCATAGTGTATCTTCCTTCTCTTTTTCCTTCTCCTGTTGCAACATTGCCTGTATTGATCATTGTCCCCCAGATGGTGAAGATGAGGGAGTTGTTGATTGAGAGACTGGAGCTACTCCTTTTCTACTCATTTTATAGTTATTTCCTACTAAGGCCCAAAAAACAAAGGCCCCTCCAACAATAATAAAGATAAATAGACAAAAGGAGGAAAAAAATAAAAATTTAAAAATAAAAAAAATAGAAGAAAAAAAAAGTCTTCAGGTTCTTGTATACCTTAGTCCAATTTGTTCCACTTATATGCAGAAATAGGGGAAACATGGGGAAAAAAGGAAAACTTCAAAAATCAAAGACAGACAATTCCCACTTCAAAATATAAAAGAAGAAGAGAGACCTTCAGGTATTTATATACCCTAATCCAATGGTATGTCAAAATAGAAAAAAAAGGATGAAAAGAAAAAGAAAAGGAGAGCAAGCCAAAAGAGAAAAAAAAAAAAAAATTCCTAGATTAAAAATCTAAATCCAAACAGTAAAAATTCAGAGGGGTGAGTGAAAAAAAAAGTAACCGCAAATTCTAGCAAGAGAAAAAAAAAGAAGCTACTGCAACCAAATATCCAAGGCTTTTTGATATATCCAGTTGAATTTTCAGTACACTATATTTTCAAGGTCACTTCAATCTTCTTTCTTTCAACTCCAACTCTGAGATCCACTATCAATAATTCACAGATGAGCACCTGTGTAAACAATCTGTCATGCTCACCCCACTATCTCTTTCAGAAAGAACTCTGAGTCCTTGAATGTAACACACATACATAAACAAGTAATGGAGAAAAAGATACAATATATCCAAGCCTCTAAATGGCAATGCTTTCACTTTCACTCCTCCCCTCAAGAGCAAGAAAAAAAGGAAAAAAAAGAAAAGCCCCAATGAAATTGCTCTCTTTTCTATAAGGTTCTTAAAATCATAAACAACATTTAATCCAAAAAAGGAATTAGTATAAAAAAGAGAAAGAAGACCATCAAAACAAAAAACTATTTATACAGAAAAAAACCCAGTCCATTTTAAAATCAAGTAATTCCGGAAAAAAAAGGAAGAAAAAAACCATCAATCTTAAGAATTTAATCTCGCTGCTTGAAAACTGTCCTCTTTACTTTTTAAGTCCACTTTCCAACTTTTAGGGTGTTCTCTTCAAAAATAAGTAATTAAAAAAAATCTCACCAACCCGACACACTTTCTTCTGATCTTGCCTTTCTTTCGGAGCTGTCCCAGCTTCAGCGGCTTGATGGCTGCCTCTTTTCCACCGGCAAGAAGAGCTTCTCCTGGATCAACCAGGGACTTTGCAATGTCCCTGGGATCGACAGGACGTGCTCTTTCCCTTCACCATCTCTAGATCCAAATGGATTGTTCAGCAGAGAAGATATCTACAGCAATCCGGGAGCTCCCTGATCACACGTAGTACCGCTGGAATGCCAGCCCCGCCCTCCCTGGGAAAATGTTTATTGGTTTTGGTGCATCCTAAGATTACTATGCAAGTAATGCTAATACTATTAATATTAATACTATGGCCATAGAAGTTCTTAAAATTAAATAAACACATTTTCCAGCTATCTCATCTACCCACAGCCTTATTTTCAATGTTTCATAACAGTTATTTCATTTCTACCCATTTGTTTCAATTCCAATTTGACATATTTTCCCATGTTTTTCCTTAAACAAAGTTTCCAGCATCCCCACTCTTGGATAATTTTATCCCAAATTATTTCAACAGTTTTAATTCTGTGAGCTTTCATGGAGGCTCCTTGCTTAGCCCACTTCACCAGCTTCCAAAGCAACTTATTTCCCTCACAATCACTCATTTTGCAGGCCATTTTTAAGCTTATTGTTTCCTGATTTCTGACTACATTACTGCCTTTCTCAGTCTAATTTTTATCTTATATAATTATTATTAGGTATTATTATTAAATTTATTTGCTGCTTGTCTCACCACAGGGCTGCTCTACATTCTTATTTCCTCATATACAGCTTCTTTCAATTCTTTCAAAGGCTCTCATTAGAATATCTCAATACATTTCTTTATTACTCTATAATTATTATTCCCACTTCATGCAGCTATCCAATTTTCTTCTATTATGGTCCCTGCCCATTCATGCTGTTGCTAGATTAATTTATCTTCTAATACTTTTATATACTGCATTCATACTTTCTTTTTCTGCAGTCATTCTACTTTCACTCTACTTTACTTCACTTACTTCCTTTTCTTCCATATCTATTTTTCCCCTAAAGATTCATGATTGACACTATTAAATATGTCACACATTCAGAACATCTAATCATCTTTGTTTCCAAGATCATTCCTTCCTCGACCAACTTGGGCCACATGAAGCTACATAATAAAGTTCCACATAACCAACAGCATTCAGTATCTCTATATCAAGAGCTTTAGATATGGCAGATAGTCAAGCTACCAAATCTGAACAAGCAGATGTCAAGACATAAAATTTGTTTTACTGCCCTCTTGTGTTTGTCTAGTTTTTTTGCAGCCTATACCTGGTAGCCCTAATGTACCAAATAGCAAAGATCTACTCAGAAAGCGTTATTCAGTCATTTTGATCAGCTTCTGTAGAGGCTACCCTTCCATACGTGCTCAGCAGAGCAAAAAACAAAAAAATTAAAAACACTTTAAAAATATTTAATCTTGCCAGCCATCTAGCATCTTGAAGTGCAAAATGCCAAACAAACTAAGATTAAATAACTTTCATTTTCTTACATAGTGAGTAATCCATACTGAATGATTTAATTCTATGACACTGAGAATCCTAAAGGAAGTTTCATGACAAGTTAGTACTTCTTGTTCTTTCTTTAATCTAGAGGCAAATATTTTTTTCTAAAATTCATTGTCCAGCTTCTTAACAAAAAATAATGATCTTAACCACATTCATACAATCTTAGATACTCCATATCTGTATATGTGTATATATGTAACTCAGAGTTGAACTGTGGAGTCTTTGCTGCTCTGTGAACATGTTCATTTGCCTGCAGATGTTTTACTACCTGACTGGGTAAGGTCATCAGTGAGAATAAGTGTAGAATTTGCTCCATTACTGGTATATACAGTAGCTTGACCTACTGGTTTTCTCCTTGGTAGTCTTAGATGCTCATAATCTAGATCAGTGGTCCCCAATCTTTTGGGCACCAGCGACATAGTTTAATGTGCTGCCTGCATCTCATGGATGGGACTTCTCTTGTTTGGGTTCTGACCCAGGCTTCGTCCAAATTAAGGAAACACAAACTGAGTGTAAAATCAAACCTTTTTTAATGCAACGCTAGGAATTTGTTGCATTCCCAGCCAAAACTCATTAAACACAGTTCTCTGAAATAAGCTCACACCTTCAGGGTTGTAGAAGGCTACCAAGGAACAGAAGTCCACTTAATTAATCTCAAGGTTGACTCAGCCTTCCATCCTCTCGGGGTAGGTAAACTGAGGACCCAAGATTGTTGGGGGCAATAAGCTGACTTTGTAAAAATGCCGCTTAGTAATAAGCAGGCATATACAATGGAAGGAAGGCTATTGCTGAGCTCATTGGGTTGTATCCCAAAAATTGTAAGCCGCCCTGAGTCTCCGGAGAAGGGCGGGATATAAATATGAATAAAAAAAAATTAGAATATATACCGACAGAAGTTCCAGCAAAGACAAACCAGAGTTCACAAGGCTTCAGTGAGGAATCAGAATCTAATGAACTGTCAACGAGGACTGACTTTTATCCCTCATGGGAGGGGCAATCACCTCCCAGCCTTATACCCGAGTCGCCCCTGCTGCTTCTTCTGCTGTCTCCTTCTAGCAGCCCTGCACACATGCACACTTGGAACAGGCTCTCTGGGGGCCTCTGCTTTGCTGCTGCCAGACTCCGAAGGCTCTAAAGGCATGGAGGTCCTGGACCCATCCCTACATTGGATGCAGGACCCTTGTCCAAGTCCCCATCAGACTCCTTGACTGGTTCTCTTTTGTCCTCACTGTCCAATACCTGTGATGACCCAGGGTGGGATACAAAACAAACACAGTAACAGAAAACAGGTGAAGCCCCTTTTATTCCTGCAGTTTGCTTCCAAGCTCCAAATATCCCACACAGTTACATGAAGAAGGAAAAAAGCAACACAAACCAGGCAAGATAAGGGCTGGAGGATGTCCACAGATAACACATACTGGGAAGGACACCAAACTCAGAGAGGAACTATAAACTAGAGATATTTACATGATTTGTTTCCAGCATTTGCCAGCACGCAGGTCCAAACTCTTATTCAGTTGTCATACCTGCAGCCCATGAAGAGGATCAAGGCCCTTTCCTCCCGAGGAGACCACGTCTCTCCCTTATCCTCTCCTCCCTGCGTGCCCTAGGATGGAGAGGGGATGGGCCTGGGTCCTCCTCTGACTGCCCAGCCAGCCTCTGCCCTTCCCCAGCCTCCTCTACAACCTCCGGAGCCACACTTCCACTCGCTGTCGGCTGTTCCTCATCTTCCTCAGAGTCAGTCTCCACCAGCGGCATGACAATACCTCTGCCGTCTGCACCAGCTGCTGGAGAACCACAACAATTTGTGCAGACTGGTTGCAGGCATGCTGCGGACTGGTGCTAGTCCATGGACAAGGGGATTGGACACCCCTGATCCAGACTGCAGTTCCAGAAGAACCAAGGTTGAATACGCAGATAGAACATTCATTATACAGGAAGATAACAAAGGAGTACAGTTCATACATACATGAAACTTCCAAGAAGGCTTGGCCAATGCCAGGTTGGCTTTTTCTCATAGGTAAATGAAATAAGCCAGAGTGCCTTTCACTCATTCAGTTCATTGATTTTAGAGAATTGCCTTTTGTTGTGGAAACTATGCCTTCTTTTTTCTTCAAAGTCATCAGTTTTGACAAAGTGCATCAGGTGAAAACTCCCAAAGGAACCCTTTTTATGTCCATGGATGCTTTAGGTAGAACTCATGCACTACATTTTCCATATATGCCAATTCACAAACACATGATGTGAAGCTACATTTAAGTGTATTTGTTTGTTGTGTTTATGTACTGCCATTCTAACAAACTTTTGTTTTGGGGTTTTGTTTTGTTTTCATTTTTGCTAGGAAAACCTACAAGTTATTTACTTGCATACTTAGATCATATGTTAAGTGTATGATACACCTACAGTTCAAAAATCCGTTGAAATTTGTGCAAATTGAGAATAATAAATCCGTGTGTGCACCTTCAAGTTAGCCTTGACTCCTGGCAACAAGTGTTAAGTTTGCATGAAGAGTCAGACGCGAAGAGCTTCAGTGAAGAATTTATTCAGTGACTACAGCTCGAATGGACCCGAGTTGGCTGTGCTACGGCTGCCTCTTATAGCCTGTAGCCGTAGTTGCCAGCCAATGGGAGTGCAGGGTTTCTTCCCACACTATTTAAACCAATACCATTTAACATTTTACAAGAACAGTTCAAATAAACCAATAACATTCAAACCTACATACATAACACAAGTACTCGCAATTTTCTTGGCAACATTTTTGGAATGGGTTTATCACTCCATTTTTCCTATGACTAAGAGAAAGAAACTCCTCCAAAATCAACCAGCTGCCTTTATGTCTAAGGCAGGGGTAAAACTCATGGTCTCCTAGTTTCTAGCCAGATGCCTTTAATTACTGTATTGAAGTGGTTCTCAAGTAAATTTTTGCAATGCTCTATTGTCAAGGTCAGAAATTCCCTTAACAAATATATGTACAGTGTGTGTATGTGTGTACCGATAGATAGATAGATAGATAGATAGATAGATAGATAGATAGATAGATAGATGTATGTATATATGTATATACACACACAGACACATATGTATATGTATACACACATGCACATATATATACATAGTATATAGATATACATATACTGTACATATACATACATACATACACATATTTACACCTTTGATTAAACCAGATCCATTTCTATGGTTGGGTGCATTTTTGAAGACTGTATTAATAATGTTTTGAAAAAAACTACCCAATGAAAGAATAATTCTTACTAGAGTCAAATATGGGAATTATGAACAAGAACTAAGCATTAATTGGAAAACTAGAGAATGAATAATGGTATTATTAACATATCTAAATAATATAATGATGCAATAATGATTAGCAGTGAAATAAAAAATTAATAATAATATAAATATTAATAATAAAATTAAATGAATTATTAGATAATGAAAGAATATATTTTAATATAAACATGTGTATTAATAGTGGAATTACAAGGATTGGATGAATGGAAGGAGTATGAATAGATCTATCCTATATGTCTAAATGATATTGTAATTGGTATAAGAATTGTATGTAGAATTACTGAACAATGAAAGAATGAAGGATGAAACTTTAACATATACAGCTGTGAAGAGTTAAAAAGGAAATATGAATACTAAAGCAGGTGAAAGATTGAAGACAGAAAAGAAACGTCTTTGAATACTACGATGACATGAATAAAAGGTAGAATAGAAATAGAAATAAGAGGAGAACAACAATATACATATTTTAATATAACAAGATATATGCAATAAAAAGAGGGAAGTTTGGAAATTGAATGGTGGTAGTATTAGATATGTTTAAACAATATGAAACAATGAAAATGAAATGTAATAACAATGAGTAATAATATTATACTTATTTGTACTAAAATGTATGATACCCAGGTATCACACTGTTCACACATTGGTATGTATAAGCAACATAAAATAAAAAACTTGACAAAAAGAATAGAATAGAATAAAATAGAATAGTGTAGCATAGAATAGAGTAGAGTAGAGTAGAGTAGAGTAGAATAGCATAGAATAGAAGCTGGAAGAGACTTTGGAGGTCTTCTAGTCCAACCCCCTGCTCAAGCAGGAGACCCTACACAATTTCAGACAAGGGACTATCAAGTCTCTTCTTAAAAACCTCCAGTGATGGAGCACCAACGATTTCTGAAGACAAGCTGTTCCACTGGGTAATTGTCCTCACTGTCAGGAAGTTTCTCCTTAATTCCAGATTGCTTCTCTCTTTGATTAGTTTCCAACCAGTGTTTCTTGTCCTGCCCTCTGGTGCTCTGGAGAATAATTTGATGCCCTCTTCTTTGTGGCAGCCCCTTAAATACTGGAATACTGCTATCCTGTCACCCTTAATCCTTTAGATTAGTCAAACCCAAAATCTGCAGCCATTCTTCATGTGGTTTAGTCTTCAGACCTTTGAGCATCTTAGTTGCTCTTCTTTGAACTTTTTCCAAATCTCAACATCTCCCTCTCATAGTTACTGCTTTTGAGTCAGGTCTCACCTAATCTGTACTTATACCTTTGCTTTTTTTCTCTGTTATCTGCAACTACAATATACTCTGTGAACTATTAAGGAGGGGTTGTCTTCACCCTCTTTCTCTCACATATAACATCTGGACTGAGTTTTTTTTAAATTCATATTTATATGCCGCCCTTCTCTGGAAACTCAGGGTGGCTTACAATTTTTGGAGCACAACCCAATGCACTCAACAAATTCCATTGTATATGCCTGCTTACTATTACTAAGCGTCATTTTTACAAAGTCAGCTTATTGCCCCCAACAATCTTGGGTCCTCAATTTATCTACCCCAAGAGGATGGGAGGCTGAGTCAACCTTGAGCCTGGTGGAATTTGAGCCTGCACTAATTGCAGGCAGCTGGAACTTAAGTGCTAGGCATTTAACAGCCTGCACCACCAAGGCTCTTTTGCTACGAGTTGCCTCATAGTCCTCTGGAATGAGCCCCCTTTCTGCTGGGAATCCACCTCCTTACTACATTATATTACAGAATCTGAACCTAAACAAATTGCTGGAAAAAATACTGAGAAATTAAGAAGCAGAACGTCCCAATAAATATAAAAAGCTGCCCATGGTATACTGTATTTTTTGCACTATATGACACACTTCCCCCCCAAAAAAGTGGGTGGGAATCTCTATGCATCTTATGGAGTGAATATTGTGTAACAGAGCAGGCTGCAGTGGGGGGAAGGGGATTGGTGTAGCAGCAGCAACAGGCAGCGGCAGTGAACAGTCTGTTGCTGCCACTGCCTATCACCACCTATCATCGCCACTTGCTGCTGCTGTCACTGCTCATTGCTGCTGCTGTTCACCGCCGTCTATCGGCTGTTGGATCGGCCCCTGGAATACCACCAATCAGCTGTTTCAGGCACGGGAATTGCCACCACCCTATCACTGCTGCTGCACCAAGCCAACATTTGAAGCAGATTAGATAAGCTAACATACATATTCAATCATTAGAATAGTATTCCATCCTCTCATCTGTGATTTAAACATACACATATATTTACATTTAAACAGTTTTATTTTTCTTTAAAAAAGATTCATTACTCCACAAAATATACAATTTATATACAATTTTGCTTAACATATATATTCTGTGTCATTTTTTTGAATCCAGGAATACTTTATAAAACTTGGAGAGACTGCACAGCAACAAAGAGAATTGTACTCCAAATTGTTTTGATAGGATGGTAAGATTAATCAATTAATAAACTGTCTGTCTACCCCAAATTGACATCATTCAGATTTCTTAAATATGCATAGTAACCAAAATCACATTCAACCTTCCATGATAAAAATATTCCATGAAGAATGACAGTCACCTGAAATACAGGTTCACAGAAGGGTCATCTTGACGGCTTCTGTTCCTATTAGACTCGGGGCACATCTTAAATTCCAGTTAAAGTGATTTATTGTTCATGTGTATGCACAAGAATCTAGTCAATTAATGCTTAGCAATATTTTGGTGCTAGATAAGGATTAACAAAATTCAAAAGAGATTAGACTTGTGTCTACATGAAGACTCTAGATTGATTCTTTTTCTGTGTTTCCGGGCTCTGCTACTCCTTCTCTTACAGCTCATGGTTCTATTACTGTGAATATGTTTGTCTATGAAGCCTGGGAAGAAGCCAACAATCCAGCAAGTGGCACAGTCCAGATTCTCTGCACCTCAGCATGGAGGGCCATTTTTATTGCACTGGAATCAGATCATGGCTCCCATATGTTCTCTTTGCAAATCCAATGTCTGTCTGTCTGTCTCTCCCCTCCCCCTTTTTAGAAGTGCTGATGCTAGGTAGCATTTTTTCCCATTGTCAATTCAAAAGCATCAATGTTCAGTATCATGTAAGAATGGTTTTGAGAAGTCTCATGTAAACTGAATCACACAAGGCTATTTTGGCCTGGGCCAAAGTTGTTTGGGAAGTGAATAGGGGAAAAGCTAAGTTCTTGGCAGTTTAGGAAAGTCAGGGAAGGGAGGAAGGGGCAAGAGGTGGGAAAAATATTTGCCTTGCTGGCAGCTTTTGAAGGGAAGAGGAGGAGATTGAGAGGGCAATGCATACCAAATTGTGAGTGAACCAAAATGGTTCAGAAGAACGTCTACAATGCAAAGTTTTGGATTTTTTCTTACTGTTTGTAGATTCTAGTAGTAGCCATTTAAAAAATCTCATTGGGCATTCAGCAAAATAACCTAGGAGCTGTTTAGAGAATGGCAAAAAGACCAAAGAAACTAGTGCCAAGTTTTTCAAAGTAAATTCATGACGACATTTAATTTTTGTAGTCCACAATTTTTAATCCGTATCTACTTGCAACTTCTTAAATTAAAATATTCAACATCTTCATAATTATTTACATCTGTAAATCTTATTTTGTCCATAGTTTTCAGAAAAGAACATGAATCTAACTTCTCCAAGGCAATTTACCATTTAGCTCACATTACATACCTGAAGTTGAAGGGAAGACTGTAGAGTTTAAATCACTAGAGGCAAATATAATTTAAATCTTGACTAATGTTTAAAGACCATTCCTTTTATTCTGCTGGACATTTTATTTATTTATTTATTTTGTTTGTCAAACATGTACAAGATAACAAGTATAGGTATAAACATAAACATGAACAAAGGAAGTAGATACAGATAAATGGGGACACTAAGACAGGGATGGTAGGCACACTGGTGTGCTTATGCATGCCCTCTTTAAGGACTTCTTAGGAATGGTGTGAAGTCTATGGTAGACAGTTTGAGGTTGAAGCTGTGAGGGGTTGAGGCTGTAACAACGGCGTTCCAGGTATTGACCCTCTGTTGCTGAAGTTGTATTTTCTGCAATCGAGTTTGCAAGTACTTTCTTCCAATTTTTTTTCCTGGTAAGTAAAAAAAGGAATGAACAAAAAGAATTAATAGACAACAATGCTGTATGGTTTGAATTGCCAGTTAGTCTCATTTGACTTAAGGAGTCTTGACTTCACAGCCCTCTCTAAGCAGTTTACAGAGTCAGCATATTGCCCCCAACAATCTGGGTCCTCATTTTACTGACTTCAGAAGAATGGAAGGCTGTGTCAACCTTGAGCCTGGTGAGTGAGTGCAATTTGGCTAGAAACTGCCAAATTGAAGGCTGCCAGCGGTCAGCAGAAGTAGCGAGCAGTATTGCATTCTAACCACTGCACCACCATTACTCCATATGTTGTTGACTATGTTAGTAACTTGCAGGCATGTCAATATATGAATGAACGGTGGGCCATATCGATTTCTGGGTGCACGCCCCCGCTATCTTCGAGCAGTGGCGTGCACCGACCCATTGGTTCACTCCCACATACCTGGGGGCTTGGAGGACTGACTCTCTGGACTCAGGTTGGTCTATTTAAATGCCAGGTCCATAGTTAACAAAGCCCCCCTCATCCGGGATTTGATTGAGGAGGAAAGTGTGGACCTGGCCTGCATCACGGAGACCTGGTTAGGCCCAGAAGGGGAAATCCCTCTAACAGATATATGCCCACCAGGTTTCCGTGTAATACACCAACCTCGAGCCCAGGGTAGGGGCAGAGGAGTGGCAATTGTCATCAGGGAGGCCTTAAACCCGAGGGAGACCATTGTCACGCAGATAGGCAGCTGTGAATATCTCCTCTTGAGGCTGGGTCAGTTGGGCCTGCTGCTGGCGTACCTATCTCCCAGCTGCATGGCAGCAGCCCTGCCTGCTAGATGTCCTCTCAGGGGTGGCGGTTGGGATCCCCACTTATTGTACTGGGGGACTTCAACCTGCCTTCTCTGGGAAGGGCATCAGGGATAGCGCAGGAGTTCATGGCCTCCATGGCAACCATGGACCTGACCCAGATAATACAGGAACCAACTCATGAGGGGGGACACATGCTTGACCTTGTTTTCATCTCAAGACAGTGGGTAAATGATCTGGGAAAGGGTTCTCCTTCTACACAACCCCTGCCATGGACAGATCATTTCCTCCTTTGGATGGCCTTCCGATATGCTACTCCCCATCACTGGGAAGCGGAACCAAGAAAATGGTTCCGCCCCAGGCGCCTAATGGACCCTGAAAAATTCCAGGTGGCGCTTGGGTCAATTCCGGCCTCCTTAACCGGCAACTCGGTGGATGCCCTGGTGGACGCCTGGCAAACAGCCGCCACCAGGGCACTAGACCGAGTTGTTCCTCTGCAGCCTCTGACCCGCTGTGGATCCCGATTAGCTCCTTGGTTCTCTGAGGAGCTTCGAGAAATGAAGCGACGGAAAAGATGCCTAGAGAGCTGTTGGAGATCCAACAGAACCGAATCTGACCAATCGCAGTTAAGATCTTATTTTAGATCCTATCTTGCTGCAATGAAAGCAGCGAAACGTTCATACTTCTCCGCTCTCATTGTGTCCACAGACAATTGCCCAGCTGCCCTGTTTAGGATCTCCCGCTCCCTCCTCAATCAGAGGGAAGGGGGGATCCATTGCAGGGATGCGCTGAGGAATTTAGTCAATATCTGACGGACAAGATCGCTCAGATCCAGACAAGCTTGGACTCCGACTGGGCAGAGTCTGGCAAAGTTTCAATGACTGTCTTAGAAATACCATCTGGGAAGAATTCGATCCTGTGACTCCAAAAGAAGTGGACAGGATCATGGGGAAGCTGAGTGCAGCCACATGTTTATTGGACCCGTGTCCTTCCTGGCTGGTTTATGCTGCCCGGGAAACAACACAAGGCTGGCTTCAGGCAATAATCAACTCCTCTTTGAGTGAGGGTTCCTTTCCCACTGCCTTAAAGGAGGCGGTGGTGAAACCCCTCCTCAAGAAACCTGCTCTGGACCCAGCTAACTTAAACAACTTTCATCCAGTCTCCAACCTTCGCTTTATTGCAAAGGTTGTTGAGAGTGTGGTGGCCCAACAGCTCCCATTGTTCCTGGAGGAAACAGACTATCTGGACCCATACCAATCGGGCTTCAGATCCGGTCATAGCACGGAGACAGCATTGGTCGCACTGGTAGATGATCTCTGGAGGGCTTGGGACAGAGGTTACTCCTCTGTCCTCGTCCTACTAGATCTCTCAGCGGCTTTTGATACCATCGAGCATGGTATCTTACTGCGACGCCTCGAGGGATTGGGAGTGGGAGGCACTGACTTACGGTGGTTCTCCTCCTACCTCTCGGGTCATATGCAGGTGGTGTTGGCAGGGGGCAGAGGTCAACCCCGAGGCCCCTTCTTTGTGGGGTGCCCCAGGGTCAGTCCTCTCCCCCCTGTTATTCAACATATACATGAAACCGCTGGGTGAGATCATCCGTGGTTTTAGGGTGAAATATCATCAATATGCTGATGATACCCAACTCTTCATCTCCACCCCTAACCAACCCAGTGATGCCCTCAATGTGATATCTCGGTGTCTGGAGGCAGTACAGGCCTGGATGGGGAGAAACAGACTTCGACTAAACCCGGCTAAGACCGAGCGGCTGTACGTACCGGCATCTTGAATAGTCCAGGAGATTCCATCACTAACTGTGGGGGGAGAGGTGTTACCTCCCCATAGAAAAAGCACACAACTTAGGTGTCCTTCTGGATGCACAACTCAACCTAGAACAGGTGGGGACCATGACCAGGGGGGCATTCGCCCAGATCCATCTGGTGTGCCAGCTGCGCCCCTACCTGGACCGAGATGCCCTACGTACAGTCACTCATGCACTGGTTATCTCTCGTCTAGACTACTGTAATGCTTTCTACATGGGGTTGCCCTTGAGGACCATTTGGAGGCTTCAACTGGTCCAGAATGCGGCGGCGCGGGTTGTGATGAGAGGCTCCAGATACTCCCATATTACACCCCTCCTGTGCAAGCTACACTGGTTACTGGTTGCCCTCCAAGTGAGATTCAAGGTGCTGGCACTGACCTATAAAACCCTTTATGGCATTGGACCAGGATACCTGCGGGAGACCCTATTGCCAATAACAATCTCCCAACGTCCCGTGCGCTCCCATAGAGAGGGCCTTCTCCAAGTACCATCGACACAACAAAGTCGTCTGGCCATCCCCAGGAGTAGGGCCTTCTCAGTGGGAGCACCCACCCTATGGAATCAACTCCCCCCGGGGTTCCGGATGGCCCCTGACCTCCGCTCCTTCCGCCGTGAGTTAAAAACCTGGCTATTCCAACTAGCCTACCTGGACTGAAGGAGAACGGGAGAGGGTTTTGAACATATCCTAAATTATCCTAATCAGTAGTGAGACCTCGACTCATATATGCCTCCAGGGAGGTTACATGCGGCTGGCTCCAGGCAGTTGTTAATGCTTCTTTGAGTGAGGGAGTCTTTCCTGCCGCCTTGAAAGAGGCGGTGGTGAGGCCCCTCCTCAAGAAGCCTGCCTTGGACCCGGCCGTTTTGAACAACTATCGTCCTGTCTCCAACCTTCGCTTTTTAGCGAAGGTTGTTGAGAGCGTGGTGGTTCAGCAGCTTCCCTTGTTCCTGGAGGAAACTGAGTATTTAGATCCGTATCAGTCGGGCTTCAGGGCGGACACAGCACGGAGACAGCATTGGTCGCACTGATGGATGATCTCTGGAGGGCTCGGGACAGGGGTTTTTCCTCTGTCCTAGTCCTTTTAGATCTCTCAGCGGCTTTCGATACCATCGACCATGGTATCCTTCTGCAGCGGCTTAGAGGTTTGGGGGTGGGGGGAACCGTTTTGCGTTGGTTCTCCTCCTTCCTTTGGGCCGCAGTCGGTGTTGGCAGGGGGCAGAGGTCGGCCCCGAGACCCCTCACTTGTGGGGTGCCGAGGGGTCTGTCCTTTCGCCTCTCCTGTTCAATATCTACATGAAACCGCTGGGAGATCATCCGAGGTTTTGGGGTGAGGTATCATCAGTATGCTGATGATACCCAGCTTTATATCTCCACCCCAGGCCAGATCAGTGACGCTCTCTCCGTGATGTCCCGGTGCCTGGAGGCAGGTCTGGATGGGTAGTAACAGGCTTCAGCTCAACCCCACCAAGACGGAGTGGCTGTTCTTACCGGCATCTCGGTCTTTATTGGATGTACCATCTTTGGTCATGGGGAGAGAGTGTTGCCCCCGTGGATAGGGCGAGAAACCTGGGTGTCCTCCTGGACTCACAGCTCGGTTTGGAGGAGCATGTGGGAGCTGTGGCCAGGGGGCTTTTGCCCAGGTTCGGCTGGTTCGCCAGCTTCCCTTATTTGGACCGAGATGCCCTTGAACGGTTACTCATGCGCTTGTCACCTCTAGGATTGACTACTGCAATGCTCTCTACATGGGGCTTCCCTTGCGGACGGTCCGGAGGCTTCAGCTGGTGCAGAATGCAGCCGCGGGCTGTGATGGGGGTATCCCGATACTCCCATGTTACACCCTCCTCCGCGGCTTGCATTGGTTGCCAGTTGCCTCCCGGTCGCCTTCAAGGTATTAGTTACAACTTATAAAGCCCTTAATGGCTTGGGTCCAGGGTACTTGCGGAACGCCTCCTGCCAGCATCACTCTCCGATCGCCCTGTTCGCTCTCATAGGAGGGGCCTCCTTGGGGTGCCGTCAGTCAGATATTGTAGGCTGGCGGTCCCCAGGGCTAGGGCCTTCTCTGTGGGAGCACCTGCCCTTTGGAATCAGCTCCCGTCGATCTCCGTTTGGCCCCTGACCTCCGCTCCTTCCGGGACCTGAAGACTTGGTTGTTCCAACGGGCGGCCTTGAATGACCCGGGGGTTGGGTTTATTTTAATTTTATTTGGCTTGTTTACTGTTTAATTTTGTTTTATTGTAAATTTTTCTCTGTTTTAATGTTAGCCCTGAGTCCTTAGGGAATAGGGCGCATACAAGTAATAAATAAATAAATAAATAAATAAATTTGTTTATCTGATTGTGTTAAATCCTATTTAGTTGTAAGCTGCCCTGAGTCCCTCAGGAGATAGGGCGGCATATAAATCAAACAAACAAACAAACAAACAAACAAACAAATAAATAAATAAATATAGATCTATAAAGAGAAAATGTATATACTTACCTTGAATTGGAAGAAAGCAGGGAAAACTCTCTGTTCTAACAAGCGAGTTTGTTTGCATGACTGAATTTCTGCCATTTCTGCACAATAAACAAGGAATAAAAATTAGTGAAATTAACAACAAGACCAAGAAAAAGTTAATGAGTATTATAAACTTTTCTATTTTTTTTAATGAGGCAAAAAGTCTATTTTATTGTCAATGTTTAATTAACCTTTCTTTATTTTATTTATGTGAGTACTCCCCTCACCCCAGGATTCTGGCAGTGAACAAACTTTAAATGGACTGTAATGTAAATAAAATAAAATATAAAATCCTAAAATATATGATATATATTATAACATAAAATATGTTTTGTAATTGTTCCCATTCATTCTCAAGATTTGACTATTTGAAATTATTTAATGGACCCATGCTTTTTCTTTAAGGCAATAAGCAGGCCAATGTCACTTTTGAATTAAGCTCCTGATAATCTATATTCAGACAGCCATGCAGTGTTCTTAACAATCGTATAAATATGGTTTACTGTTGCCTTGTTCTGAGATTTTTTTTCCTAGCAAGAAAAATAAATTCAAATATAATCTCAATATTTTTTTCATATTATAGGATTCCCCAAGCATTTTCAATGATTAGGAATTGATATTAATAGATAAAATACAAGAAGAAAAAAATCACACAGACATAGGATGCAGTGAAAGGGTTGGAGTTTCCCATGAACACTGTGAGAGGATACTCGCGGCTCATGGGTTGGTGATTTATTGGATTCAAACCAAGGAAGTTAACATTGGGTCCATTCAAATATATTTCAATATTTTCTAGGCACTACAGGTTGAATGTTTAAGTAGGAGGATAAATTGAATGTTTAAGTATGAGGTCCCAGAGATGATAAATAATGATGCCAAACAAGAAAGCTCCAGTGTCTTTTTTCGGCATGTCTGGCTTTATAGCAATGGTTAAAGTAAATGGTCATTAGGTATTGAAAAATATTAATCTCTAGTTAGCCCTTACCTTGTAGAAGATAATTTTTCCTCCTTTTTCTCCACCATATTACAGCCAATAAAATGGAAGCCAATGAAATAACAGCTATCACAATGAATATTGTCCAGGTCATATTCAGTGTGGGCTCTTCTATTATAATCTTGGAAGTTGTAACATTTTCAAGTGGAATACATGCAGAGACTGTATAAAATAAAGAAAAGAAAATGGACTTAATTTTCCACCTAAACAATTAAAAGGGTAGTATATTCTTGAAGTACTGAATTCCTGGTCATTTCATGAACATGTCCATATGATTTTCTTGGAAACTGCATAGAAATATTTTATTAGCTTCTTCCAAATTAGTCAACTTCTGGGTTTTCTTTGTGGTTTTAAATCCAAGTATGAACTTTGATTCTGCTTAGGTTTTTGGATTCAAACTCTATGCTGTTATCTAGCAAAGCATATGGTACTTATCAAGGACACAACATATAAGGAAGCTATTTGCTTCCCAAAAGTGGGACTGCTACAAGTCCCTGCTTTGATACCAAACTAAAATCATTTTCCCCATTCTGTGGAATCTCTTTTCCCAGGTCTGTCAACAAAGGTACTTCCTATTAATTTTTGTCAATCACAGCAACCAAATGGAACTTCTATTATATTGAATATTAGATACATGGGACAAGTGAGCCTTGGTGGCTCAGGCTGTTAAATGCCTGCTCTTAAGATCCAGCTGTCTACAATTACTGTAGGCTCGAATCCCACCAGGCTCAAGGTTGACTCAGCCTTCCATCCTCTCAGGGTAGGTAAATTGAGGACCCAAGATTGTTGGGGGCAATAAGCTGACTTTGTAAAATGCCGCTTAGTAATAAGCAGGCATATACAATGGAATGAAGGCTATTGCTGAGCACACTGGGTTGTATCCCAAAAAATTGTAAGCCGCACTGAGTCTTCGGAGAAGGGCGGCATATAAATGTAATTAAAAATAAAAATAAAATAAATAAATAAGTAACATGACAATGTGGTGGACTTCATGTGCTGCTGGAGTTCTAGACAGAACTTCAGACAGTAGCTTGCCAAGAGTTCAATGCAAAATAGTGATTGGCCCCCGAATATCAATCTCACATTTTTATTAATTCACCCCCAAAGATCTTATAATTAAATTTCCATTTAAACACTCCAAAATGCCCATTACCCACCCAAAATTGTTCAATGGAAACAGTGGGATCTTAATGGGATCTGAACAAACACTTACCTTGTGAAAAAATATCCTGTGCTAACTGTTCTTTTAATACTTGATAACTTTAATTACCTATGTTCCTTGGTTGGTAGTGATGGTTGTTGACAATCTGAAGTATAGGTGTGACAGTGAAAAAAAAAGAAACATACCTGGCTGGCTGTTAGGAACTCTTGTGTGGTTGAAAATGCAGCAATATTCAGTTTCAGAGGGACCAGATTCCAGCTGAAGGGTATTGCTTAGGCTGAATGAGCCATTCTCATTTTTCACAGACTGAGATGTTGCCTTATGGGTCAGATTAGTTCCAGTTTTAGAAACCCAATAGAGCTTCTCCTCTGGGTAACCTCCAGATGCTGTACAAATAAGCATGTCCTTCTGTTTCATTATTTGAGGCCTTGTATATGGTGCTGCAAAATATGACAATGTACTAATCAGAACAGAACTACATTGCTGATAGACTTTGGATAGCAGTTCCTCCAAGATCTACTATTTTTCTAGTTATATTAGTGACACACCTACCCCTTGTCTCTCTTCAGGAATGTACAGATCCAAGACAGTTATCATTAAAGTCATTGCATTGTTAAAAAAAGAGTAATGTGACTGCTTGGGACACCCATAGGATAATCCCAGAGACATCATAATTGGCAGGCCAAAAGCATATAATTGATTGGGGGGATTTAAAATTAGCTTTTTGCACTTAGTATTACGTTCTATTTTGCTGCAGTAATATTCTAGACTTTAAAAGAACATTCATTCATTCATTATAGGCTGCCCAACTAATTGCTCTCTCAAGAGGATGCAGTTGTGGGAAAAACAGGAGGAGGAAGCTGTATTAGGTATATTCTCTAACTAGAATTGTTTATAAAAAAAATAAACACAGGGTAAAAACAAACAAACAAATATTATTCTGGATTTTACAATTTTCAAAAATTGTACTAGAATCCAGAGTTTTCTGGTTTTACCCTGATGATTGAATACCTAGTACACTAGACAAAATACCTAGTCTTTTCTATAAAGGGATTTTGAAAGTATATTTCAAAGAATATGACATTCTGTTTATGACATTCTGTTTGTTTCATACTTCTAAAGCAGGACTGTCAAACTTAAGGGCCGTGGGCCAAATCCAGCCTGCAGGGTGCTTAAATCTGACCTGGAAATAGCAGAGGACAGGCCCACAGTGCAAAACAGCCAAAACAGGGCATGGGGTCTGTGTTTGACTGTCCGCATCCCATTTTCGGCCTGGACTTCCTCCTGCGGCACCCTGCTGGCCAAAATAGGGTGCAGGGGGACACGCGCAGCCCCCATGTCAGTGGGGATTCCAATTTTTTTACTACCGGTTCTGTGGGCATGGCTTGGTGGGTATGGCAGGGGAAGGATACTGTAAAATCTCCAGTCAGAGGTGGTAATCTCAGGACTACTCAAAATTTCTGCTACCAGTTCTCCAGAACTGGTCAGAACCTGCTGAATACCACCTCTGCCCCATGCCCCATCTTGGTGGGCAGGGTGCTACAGGAGGCATCCATCCCGTCTCCCCCCATGCCCAGTCTGCAGAGGCGAAGTACAATACTGATCCAGCCCTCAAAGAAATCCAGTTTGACACCCCTGTTCTAAACATTTGCTTAGTGAATAGGCAGAGTGGAGAAGTCTGATTGGAAGCTTCTAGAAGTATTTGATTGACATTCCTGGAAACAATAGTGAAGGACTAGATAGGCATACCTTGTTAATCTTACTTTTGTTCCTGTGGACAAATTAAGGTCTAACATACCAAAATAATTTTCATTTTGTCTGTTCCTAATATATACCTGCTAACAACATCTGTGCTGTTTGTGAAGAAATGCAGAACCAAAATTGAGAATAAGAAAAAAATGAATAAGCTGTTAAGGAACTTTGAAAAAAAATCACACAGTCCTAAGGAAAAGAAAGCCTGAGAAAATAATACAGAATGATACCATGTTGATTTTGTTTAATATATGATGGCTAGAGATAAACTCCAACAAGATTGGGGATTCTGTTATTCTACCACCTATAACAACAAAAAGCACCTCAGAACCCCTGCCATACTTATCTCTTAAATTTTCTTAAATTTTCTTAAATGCTCCCTTCAAATTTCTTTCTACCTCACTAAGCAAAATAAATCCAGGATTATTCTGATTTTTTTTCCTCACCCTTTCATCCTCCTCAGGACTGTATAATCTTTTTTCCAAGTTGCCTTTTGATGGCTCATTCGCTCATATTCCGTTCCAAGGGCTGGCTTGAATGTTGCGATGGGCATTTATTCACTGGCTCCATCCCTTCCCCTCCCCCTGTGTAGATGTTTATGGTGAAAGTCAGTATTAATAGTAACATTTTATGAAGGGCAGCTGCTGTAGCAACTAATTTTGACCAATACACATTCAAATCTAGTTTCTTGAGGTTCATTGATCATAGGTCAGACTTACCAAACACCTCCAGACATATAGTCAGGTTATCCATACCATTTTCAGCTATATAACTTAATATATAGTTTCCTTCATGCGAAATCTTTATTGGATGAATACTTAGAGAAGCCGTATTGCTGTGCAATTCCAGTGTTGTCTCACCATCAGTCAAGATTCTATTCTGTTCTTTGATGATGCCTTTGGCAGAACAGTTGTGTCCATTGAGGGAGCAGAATTTCAATCCCATAGAACCAATGGGTGTATTATTCTTGCATTTAATCTTAATGCTTTTTCCAAGTTCTGCAATGTTGGGTTTTGAACGTGATAAGCAACCATCCCCTGGGGAAAAAAAGCAGAAGATGCAAACAATTGCACTGTATGTTTTTCATTTACCAAACCTAAATTATTAGGAAATAAGAATACTATTTCTACAGCCAGAAAACATATTTGGATAGAAAAGGCTTCAGTGCTTGGTAGTTCAGGCAATATGGCTATAGGAAAGCTCTCCTAAACTTTGGGACAATGGCTGCTGTTCAGTGTAGACACCTCTGCTTTGCCTGAAGCATGGATAAACTGAATTCATAACAGCCATTAGTTGGCTTTAGCAAAAAATGGCAGTTAAAAATAGTATATGATTAGCTGACTATAGGCTCTTTCCATATTATGCTAAACCTCAGTGCCTGGATTCACACAAACTCTAAGCCACAATCAAAAATGCTTATTGTGAGTTGTGAAGTCAGCCTGACTTACTGACTACAATATGCTCTATGCAGGCTGCCCTGGAAGATCTTCCAGCAACTACAACTGCTCTAGAATGTGGTGGTGTGTGCAATTTTAGGGATTTCATCACAGGTGTGTGAGCTGCACTTTTCATCTCAAGTGCAATTCAAGGCAGGGGTGGGATGCAAATATTTTCACTACTGGTTTTGTGGATGTGGCTAGGTGGGCATGGCTAGGTGGGCATGGCCATGTGACTGGGTGGGTGGGGCTTCTTTTTTTTGCAGCACCCCCCCTTCGCACTCTGTTTTTTTGCCTCCTGGGCCTCAGGGAAACCCTCAGACTTCCCTGAGGCCGAGGTGGCAAAAAACAGGACATAGGGGGCTGCGCAGCAAAAACAACAACTTTGAGTGACCCTTTTTGCCTCCTGGGCCTCAGGAAGCCTCTTGGGAGAAGCAGTAAGACAGTGAGGGGGATCCTGGCATAGCTGATCATTGGAACAGCTGATCGTCAGGAGGAAAAAAGAAAAGAAATACCGGTTTGGACAAACTGGTAGCTGTTTTTTTACTACCAGTTTGCCCAAACTGGTCCGAACCAGTAGAATATCACCACTGATTCAAGGTGATGGCTATAGCCTTTAAAGCCCTAAATGGATCTGAGTTACTGAACCTCTTCTAACATAGAAGAAAAAGAATCCCCAATGCCAATAGAAGAAATTTCATTTGGGCCAAATAATTTTTTTAAACTGACATTTGGAGTTTTTTACTTTCCCTTTTGTGTTCTTGTACCTGTCCTCCTTAACGTGTTGATAAGCATCTTTGTTGGTTCTTGAACTCAAGGTCCTATCCTTAAAATGTACATATAGTCCTGTAAGTTGGATTTAAGGAGTTGTTTCTTTGTCATCTCCAATGATATATAGGGTGTTTTTGTAAGCAGGAAAAATTGAACAATAGCTATCATATATTCCTGAATGTATAACAATGAACAAGAATATCTAGTTTTTCAGCCACATGTTATCTCTCTATATATAAAAGCGAAATACCACTCACGCATCATCACAAAATCTCCAGAACCATAAAGCCTACAAACTTCAAATTTGGCATGTACTGTATTTTCCTCTGGGCTTCTAAGGTGCTCACTAAGAAAGGATTTTTTGAAATGACCATCAGTGCATTAGTATTTCCTATATGATTATTAACACGCTCTGATGCTAAGGAGTTCTACACACCCTCCCCACCTGAAAAGAAATCTGTTCCAAATGCAAAACAGAACTAGAGGAGAGGAGTTTCAGTTTCAGTTTTAGTTTCACAGCACCAAGCAGCTAAGTACAGAGCAGTTGAGCTAAGCCATGCCCAGGCTTCTTGCTGTCTCCTTCTTGTTCACACAGCAAATACTGTTTCAGTTTCCAAACAGACTTCAACTCTCTCACACACTGACAGGACACTAGCCAGATGAATACCGATGGATGTTGGTAAGCAGAGACAGAATCCCCCCTTATTTTCTTCCCCCAAAACTAAGCCCAACCATATAGTTTTGTAGTGAAGCATGGGTATCGAGCTAGTTAAGTAATATTTCTCCTTTTTAAAGCTTTTAAGAATCTTATAAGCAAACAAACACATAAAAATATATATGGTCTATATCCTATAACTGAATTGTTTTTATTGATTTGACTTACATTATGTTTGTAATAATTTCCAGAAATCACGAGTTTTGGCATTTGGTCCTTAGCACAAAGTTGCATGCTATTCTTCCTCCCTGCCTGGCTAGTGTACAGGTTATTGGTATTCTATGACTTGACACAGACAACATGCATTAATAGAAACACACCATTTCAATTCTCTAAACATACAGCAGCTTTAACTTTAATGTTAGAAATGGAAGTTACTCTTTTTTCCTTCTCCAGTAAAAGGCAAAGCAAAGTAAGAGTAAAGGAAATGCAATTGAAGGAATCTCACCTATGTCCTTTAAAAGGCAGTATAAAAATATTGTAGCCATAAAATAAACCTGAGATAATAGAAAATTTTACCTGCTTGAATATAACTTAAAACATTCAACAGTAGGAAAGCAAACAGTAACTTTTGGAAAGTTGCCATATTAACACCAATTGCTTCTGCTTAGAATCTCAGTGGAAGGCATTTCAGAAACCGAGTCACCACCTTGAAATAGCGATCGATGTTTTTCCTGTTGAGAAATGAAGACATTAAGTATTCCTTCCCCATCTTACTCAATTAGAATAATCTGTGAATAAAACTATTCCCAAATAATCCTTTACCCTGTACTTCTGGATTAATGCCTTTCTTTTAAAAATGTGACACAAACTTTTGTAGAAGAAAATGAACAATATGATTGTCTCTTGCAGGTTGAGGGTAGTTTATCCTTTTTTCTCATTTGGATCTCTGATCAGAGGAAAATCTCATTAGTTTGGTTTCCCCAACACTGAATATAAGCAGTTGTTCACTTCAAATGATTGTTGTTTTTAACATATAAAAATATCTATTGGAACTACCAATTCATATCTTTTAAACTGGCTGTGAAATAAGGCACCAACGTGCCTACCGTCCCTGTCCTATTGTTTCTTTTTTTTTCTTATTTGTATCCATTTCATGTATTCATAACCATGTTTATACTTATACCTGTTATCTAATAATTGCTTGACAAAATAAAATAAAATAAAAAACTATAGCAAAACAAAGTATTTTAGTTAGAGTAGAAGCCTGTACTACATTAATTTATAAAAACATTCTGTTATTTCTTTTCTCACCAAAAGAGTCTCTTTTGAGTATATCAGTAATATAAGATCAACTTGTAACTGATTTTAAACAAATGGCTGTCAATATTTATTATAATTTCTCCCCATAATACAATTTTCTACGATGATGTAAATGCTTTCACTGATATATCTTTGCCTAGTATTAGTTAAAAGAATTGTTATCGGTTCACATTTTTTTATCTTCTGTCCACACAGAGTCTCAGTGAGTTTGCATTTACATAATAAACTCAGCATACACTATCAAATTATAATTATACTGAGATGGAGCTCCAGAGATCATTCAGTTTGTAACAGGAAGTGGTTTTTTAAAATTATCTTTATTGTTGAAATAGTGAAATACTGTGCAAAAGAGAAAAAGAAGTAAAATAAGATAAAATAAAATAAAAGAACATCTGCTAAATATGAATAAAAGGCATTATGAAAAGACTTTCTGGTAACTCATTCTTCTTTTCTCTTCCATTTGTGTTCTCAACTGCTAATCACAATATGGCTATCTAAACCTTACAATAAATGTTAAAAAATCATTGGGGATTACAGTTTAGGTCCTAGAAACCATATTCCAAACATCCAAATTTGCCTTACTGTGTAATGAGTTTGTATATAAATCAGCCTTTCTTACTTAAATTTATTCTGTATATATACTGCAAATTGTGCAGCATATTCTCTAATTTTAGTTCCCCAATCTGATACTGTTAAGTTTGTATGAAGAGTCAGACACGGAGTGCCTCAGCATAGAGTTTTATTAGTGACTTCAGCTCAGAACAGACCCATTTTGGCTTGGCTGCTGCTGCTACCGGCAGGCAGCAGCTGACAGCCAATCAGAGTGCAGGGTTTTCTCGCACTTTTCTCACCCAATCATTTCCAACATTTTACAAGAACAATTCAAACTAAATCAATGATTTCAAACCTGCATACATAACACCCCTCCCCACCAGGTTTAGTTCATACTAAACCATCTAATGTATTCTTTTAAATAGGTGGGGCTCTTGCGTGAACGTTGAGACCTACATGGTTCAGGTGTTTTAAGGTTTTCACCTTGTGAAGGAGGAAATGTGTCTGTTGACATTTTCTTGTTTGGACTTTTAGAAATGGTAGAACCTGTTTGGTTACTACAACCTGGTCTCTCCTCCCAATCCATCTCCAACCCAATATCAGCACCTAAGTCAGGCAGTGATGTGCAATCTTCCATTTGAGACAATGGTTGTTGGCACTGTGACAGGTTTTGGAATGGTTCCTGTCGTGTTAGCTCGTTACACATGGGGTTGATTCTTGCTTGCTGATTATCCTCATAATCCTCCCCTTCCCCCCTAGAAGAGGCAGCAGGTATGGGAACCAATGAGGAGCATTGGCGATGCTCTTGAGGTAGTCTGGATCTTAACTGATCAATGGGCCTGCTCCAGAGGAGACAATCCTCCGTTTGTACCCTGTAAGACCTGGGGCCTGTAATTTGGGTTATCTCAGCAGGAATCCATAATGGTTCACCCATAGGGTTTGTTATGTATGTAGGTTTGAATGTTATTGGTTTATTTGAACTGTTCTTGTAAAATGTCAAATGGTATTGGTTTAAATAGTGCGGGAAGAAACCCTGCACTCCCATTAGCTGGCAGCTACGGCTGCAGGCTATAAGAGGCAGCCGTAGCCAAGCCAGGATGGGTCCATTAGCTGTAGTCACTAATAAACTCTTTGCTGGAACTCCGCGTCTGACTCTTCATGCAAACATAACACTGGCGGCGAAGGTGGGATTTCCCTGAAGAGAAGGCGCGACAAACAAGCAACTGAGCGAGATGGCTGCGCTGAACACCCCCAGCACGTTCGATCCGGCGGAAGACTGGGAATCGTATGCGGATCGCTTCATGTATCTGGAAGGGAACGATCTGCGGCATCCCGAGAGGCGGAAGAGGCGGTCTTTCTCACGCACTGCGTCCGGCAGTCTTCAAAATGGCAAAGCGTTGGCGGGAGCAGCAGAGCTGAAGGTAATGGAATGGCCCGATTTAGAAACTTTTAAGAGCCCATTACGCCCCACAAGTATCGTGCCTCATTAAGAACACGAATTTTACGTCGGGATCAAGGGGATAGCGAGAATGTTAATGACTTCTGGCAAGTTTAAGGGACATTGGGGTGCTTGTGACTTTACCAACTTAGAAGAGGCCATGTGATCGGTTTGTTTTAGGCCTAAAAGATAAGGTCTTACAAAGCAAACTATTAATGAAACCTAAGATCACGTTTAAAGAGGCCATTGAAGAAGCTGTTTCAGCGAAGCCACCAAGTCCTCAGCAGCGGCCATGAAAAGATTAACAAGGCCTCAAGCCAGGCCTCAAGCCATTCTGATGGGGAAAATCCACAACAGCCCATTGCAACAAATAGACTCTGATTCTGATGGCAGTGAGGCAGAGGAGGGGATTTTTAAACTCAGAATGGAGAAGAAGAAAGACTCTGGGAAAAACAGGCAAGGTTTCTATTGCAGAGGCTGTGGGGGGGGCCACCCCGCACTGAATGCAAGTTCTTTGACTCCATTTGCCTACGTTGTGAAACGGGGTCACATAGCCAGAGTCTGCAAATCATCCAGAACTCCACCAATTAGGAAAAAATTTCCTGATAAAGACTTTAAGCCCAACAATTTCCTTGAAAAGATGGGGCGAAATTTAGAAGCAAGAATGAAACTCACCAAACAATCACTATTGGTCATTCTTCACCTTTAAAAAGCAGAAAAGTACATGTGAAGGTGTTTATTGAAGGAAGGCCTTGCCAAATGGAAGTGGACTCAGGCTCTTATTTATCTATGGTGTCATGGGACACTATCCACAGACTCTTTCCCAAAATTCAGAAGAAGCATTTCCAGAAGCAAGCACTGACTCTCAAAGACTACCAAGGGAACAAGATTCCAGTAGTTGGAGCAAGAGATTTCAACGTGCAGTTTAAAGGCCACACCAAGCGTTTGCCCCTGACCATCGTGGACAAGGATCGCCCAAGTTTGCTGGGACTTGAGTGGTTAAAGCCACTAGGCATCGAGGTGACTGGCATCAATCACGTGAGCAGCTCTGAATGGGAGGAGTCCTTGAAGTCTGAATTTCCAGAGGTCTTCAGCGAAGGACTGGGCAAGTATATGGGGACCCCTATTGCTTTCAGCCTAGACCCCAAGGTGCCCCAATTCGTTTAAAGCCCAGGAGGGTCCCATTTGCTTTAAAGGAAAAATTGATGCACAATTAGATAAGCTCATTGCTCAAGGGGTTTTAGAGCCTACTGACCACTCCAGATGGGAAACACCCATAGTCACACCAGTCAAGGCTGATGGGTCAGTGAGAATCTGTGGTGACTATAAGGGGACACTTAACCATGCGCTGCAGCAGAGCACATACCCAGTACCAGTTGTGCATCATCTGCTCCATTCCCTTGGCAGGGGTACAGTATTTGCCAAACTGGACTTGGCTCAGGCATATCAACAATTAACAGTTGATGATAGTATTAAGAGACTAATCACGTCTGATGCTGTGTTGATACAGTTCTCTGAGAATTTGCCTGTTGTTCTGACTTGTGATGCATCCCCTTTTGGAGTGGGGGGGGTTTTGAGTCACAGGCTTCCCAGTGGAAAGGAAGCCCCAATTGCATTTTACTCTCGCACTTTGTCCAAAGCAGAGAGGAATTACAGCCAACTGGACAAGTAGGCATTAGCACTTGTTGCAGCTGTTAAGAAATTTCATGAATATCTGTATGGCAGGTCATTCACCATTGTTACTGATCACAAACCTTTATTAGGCATTGTGGCAGGAGACAAACCTACACCTACTATCCTGTCACCAAGAATGCTGAGGTGGACTGAATTTCTTGCAGCCTATTCATACAAACTGATTCACAGGCCTGGCAAGGACATTGGACATGCTGATGCACTGAGTCGTTGCCCACTGCCTTGCCACAAGGAGGACTTTGAACCTGAAACACACACCTTTTTCTTAGAGACTATTGCTAAGCTTCCAGTCCATGCTGCTGAGATTGCCAGAGAGACTGCCAAAGAGCTGTGTTGGCACCTGTTATAGGCTGGATTAAGAAAGGTTGGCCTCTTCAAGATCTACCTCACCTTGCCCAACCTTTTAAGTCCAGGCAAACTGAATTATCTGTATTAAGAGGATGTATTTTGTGGGGTAACAGGGTGGTTATTCCTGCAAAACTGCAAAGGGAGGTTTTGGAAATGTTACATGAGGGTCATCCTGGGATTGTAAGGATGAAGGGATTGGCCAGGAGTTATGTATGGTGGCCAGGTATTGACAAAATGGTTGAAAACTGGGTTGCATCTTGTCCCAATTGCCAGGTAGTCAGGCCTGGTCCACCTCATGCCCTCACACAGGAATGGGAATGTCCTAGGGGCCCATGGTCTAGGATCCACATTGATTTTGCAGGCCCTACTAGAGGGCACACTTTTCTAGTTATAGTAGATGCATATTCCAAATGGCTAGAGGTAATTCCCATGACATCCACTACAACTGAGGCTGTCATTAAGCAGCTCAGAAAATTGTTTGTAACCCATGGGTTACCAGATGTCCTTGTCTCTGACAATGGCCCTCAATTCATCTAACATTTTTGAATCCTTTCTAGCACAACAGGGTATCAGACATGCCCTCACTGCCCCTGGGCACCCTTGGCTAATGGCGGGTTGAACGCATGTGCGCTTTACCAAAGAGAAGCTTCAGCAGCTGGGTCCTGGGGACATCACTGAGAAGCTTGAAAAACTTCTTAGTGTTCAGCACATCACTCCTAGCCCATCAAATAACTTATCCCCAGCAGAGTTGTTGATGGGTAGGAAACTTAGGTATTCCCTTTACCTCCTTCATCCCACTTACGCACCCAGCGCACCACTGGATTCCACTTCCAAAGTTCGTTCTTTCAGTGTGGGTGATTCTGTATATGCTAGGAACCTTATAGGTGAACCTTTGTGGATTCCTGCTGAAATAACTCACATCACTGGCCCTCATTCTTACAGGGTACAAACAGAGGATGGCCTCCTCTGGAGCAGGCACATTGACCAACTTAGATCCAGGTTCCCTCAGGAACATCGCCCTGTCTCTCTCTGGGTCCCTCACCTGATGTCACTTCTAGGGGAAGGGGGAGAACAGGAGGAAAATCAGCAAGCAAGAATCAACCCCATGTGTAACGAGCCATTACGACAGGAACCATCCCAAACCCTGTCACAATGCCAAGATCCATCCTTAGAAGTGGAAGATTGCACATCACTACCTGACTTGGGTGCTGACATTGGAATGGAGATGGGTTGGGAGGAGAGACCGGATTCTAACAGTCTAACAGGGTCTCCTGTCACAGGAAGTCCCAACAGGGAAATGTCAGCAGACACATTCCCCCTCTCACTGGGTGAGAACGTTAAAACTTCTGAACCACGAAGGTCTCAACATACACGTAAGAGCCCCACCTATTTAAAGGAATACATTAGATAGGTTGGGGTTTGGTATGGACTGAACCTAGTGGGGAGGGGTGTTATGTATGTAGGTTTGAATGTTATTGGTTTATTTGAACTGTTCTTGTAAAATGTCAAATGGTATTGGTTTAAATAGTGCGGGAAGAAACCCTGCACTCCCATTGGCTGGCAACCACGGCTGCAGGCTATAAGAAGCAGCCGTAGCCAAGCCAACTTGGGTCCATTCGAGCTGTAGTCACTGAATAAACTCTTTGCTGGAACTCTTTGTGTCTGACTCTTCATGCAGACTTAACAACAACACCTATTTCTTGTTTACAACACTCTCATTTCAGCAGTTCCAAGAAGGGTCCACACCCATTTGCACTATGCAGGAGATTCTGAGGGCACAGATATCTGTCCTCAATGACTCTCAGAAAGAGTGATAACAACCAGATGACTACAAGGAATATAAAACCTTCCATTCTCCACCATTCAGTCAGAATTGAAGAAGCTTCTAGGATGAAAGTGAAATGTTTTCAAGGAAAATCAAAGCTCAGTTGCCTTTTCAAAAAGCACCTTTGGGACAAGCTTCCTCCTTCATTTCAAATTCCATAAGGGTTTTAATTTATTTATTTATTTAGCATATAGCATCTACAGAGGTCATGCAACCACTGGTACACAAATTTAGTTTAAATAAAATGTATATATACATATACACATACATACATACATATGTATATGTATGTGTGTGTATACACACTGGTATGTATGTATGTATGTATGTATGTATGTATAATGTATAGACAATGGAATGTAAGGGCTAATATAAGGGTCCACAAGGGTTGAAGATCTTTTAAAACATATAAAGACCTTTTATTTGACTGGTGAGTGTGTGGTGGGGCTGTTTATATCACCTTAGTAAATATGGATATAGCTGCACTCTAACATATTATAAGCCACTGCCCCAGATGATTGTTGTACTGGGTTTAATTGTAATTATCTGTTTTAGTGGTTTTGCAAGTAAAGATTTTGACTAGGTAGAATTTGGAATTGCTGTGCTTTCCTGAATTGTGTCATAGCTTGGTAAAGGCATATTTATGGCTGATCACACAATCTAGATATCTCCTACATTGACTCCCGCATACTTGATACCTTTCTCTCTGATGCTTCTGCCAATGGCCCAATAAAAGATAAGCATATTTTAAAATCATTTTTATATATTTGGATCAGAAAGGGAAAAGGGAGGAGGGAGGGAGGAGAGAGGAGAGGCGGAAGGTTGTTTTTCTACTCTATATATTTTTTTTTAAAATGTGCATAGAGGGCAGTAACCAGGGATCAGATGATAAAGGGCATACCTATCACAGTAATCAACTGGGTGAAAGGACTTTGCCCATGGTGAAATAATATGCATGAGATAAACAAGCTAAGTAATAGTTAGCAAACATCTGATCTCCTTTGGAACTCAGCCTGCTATTGGGGAAAACATGCAAAGAGATTTTTATATCAGCAGAATTATGACTATGAAAGTGCTGGATTACAGTCTGGATTCAAGTCCATTCTCAACCATGATATAATTTAATTTAATTTAATGTTTGGATTTGTATGCTGCCCTATCTCCCAAAGGACTCAGGGTGGCTCACATCATAAAAATTATACAATACAAAAGTTAAAATTACTAAAATTGAATTAAACCCACACCAAACAAAATTTAAAACAGATAAAACTAGATATTAAAACGAATTTAAAAAACCCACCCCACCTCAGTCCAGGCCAGCCTGATGGAAAAACCATGTCATCAGGTCGCGACGGAAGGAACGGAAGTCAGGGGCCAACCAGAGCCCCAAGGGCAACTGATTCCACAGGGTGGGGGCTCCCACAGAGAAGGCCCTACCCCTGGGGGTCGCCAGACGACACTGTCTAGCCAATTGCACCCCAAGGAGGCCCTGCCTATGAGAGCGCACAGGGCGATGGAAAGCCGATGTTGGCAGGAGACGCTCCTGCAAGTACCCCGGACCCAAGCCATGCAGGGCTTTCTATGTAATCACCAACACCTTGAATTTCACCCGGAGCGCAACTGGCAACCAATGCAGTTTGCGCAGGAGGGGTGTAATATGGGACTATCAGGATACTCCCATCACAACCCGCGCGGCCGCTTTCTGCACCAGTTGAAGCCTCCACATGGTCCACAAGGGCAGCCCCATACAGAGATCATTGCAGTAGTTGATTCGGGAGGTAATGAGTGCGTGAGTAACCGTACGTAAGGCATCTCGGTCCAGATAGGGGCGCAACTGGTGCACCAGGCGAACCTGGGCAAATGCCCCCCTGGTCACAGCTCCCACTGCATGATTTTGGTTTCGCTGAGTGATTTCCCTCTGTCTTAGCCCAGTCTACCTCACAAGACCACTGTTGTGGGAATAAAATGCAAACATCTTGGAAATAGAATTAAACAATTAATCCAAGCTGTTCTCAAGCATGGACATGAGCAACAGTTGCAAAAGTTTCCTTAGTTTAGGCTTTGGCAACTCCTTAAGGAAGTTGTTTTAAGACATGTTTTAAGACCCAAACCATAGCAAACATATCCTTGACCCAAACGACTGCAATCTACCAAACATAAACATTTAGTGCAGGAAAAAAAAACCAGTATAGGCAGATGATCATCAAACCTGCTTTTTATGTGAAAATTATGGAACTTCTGCTGGTTTGGCCCTCAGAGAATTCCTATTTAACGGCTGCTCTTCAGAAAGATCTTAGTGACTTTTTTCTAAGTTAATGGCTGCCAGTCAGCAACCAGGTGAAATTCAAGGAACTGAATATTACTTTTCAAGCACCGTATGGCCCAGAGCCCTGATATCTTCAGGACCAAATGAATCCACTTGTCTAGTGAGATTAGAAACATATGGCCCACTGTGAGGACCCCATACCCAGGTCTTCTCAATTTCTACACAGCAAATACAGAACATTCAGCCACATACTCACTTTCCTGCATACTGAAACCTGTTGTTTAAAGATAGTGCCAGTAAAGATTTCACTACATGCATTTAATAGAGCAACAAGATAGAGCAAGCAACAAGGCACCGGCAATTCCAAGAAATACTTGCAGAAACTGGGATTCTTTAGTAACAGAAAGTTTTACCTGATAAGCCACACTCCAGTTTCTTGGTAGTAAGGGGGAAAATTAGATTCCACTACTGCTGATGATCAGCCTATACCTATGAAGTCCAGTCAACTCACAAAGCAGGAGTGAAATAAAATGTCTACGTTTGCTTTCATTTTCTTTTTCAGTTTGGGATTTATAAGAACAGTTAGATAGAGAGACTGAAATGCAAACAAGTTGGACAAGTTTTCAAATGATATGCTGTACTTACGTTTCTAAAAATTTAACTCTTTAAGATAATGCAAGAATGATCTCATCAGTACCTTATGTACTACGTTTTCTGTTGGGAAAGAATGGGTTCCCTGCCACCTGATCCTCAAAATGCTACAAGTGATAGAGGGGAGAATGGTCTTAAGAGCAAGTAGAGCCAGGAGCATGCCTTTAGATCAGGGGTCGCCAATCCCTGGGCCATGGTCCAGTACTGGACCACAGTCAGGGGTGGGATTCAAATTTCTTAACAACCAGTTCTGTGGGCGTGGCCTAATTTGTGGGTGTGGCTTGGTGGTCATGTGACAGGGTGGGAGTGGCTTGCTGACTGAGCATGGCCAGGTGGCCATGTGACTGGCAAACCAAATTTAAGTGGACCTCACTTAATGACCAGGTCCTCGCTTAATGGCCAGTTACTTAACAAGTGTTTTTTGCCAGTTTCCAAGGCCTGGGGAGCCCTGGAGAGGCCTGGGCAGGTGGCCATGTGACTGGTAAACCAAATGTAAGTGGTCCTCGCTTAATGGCCAGGTACTCACTTAGTGGCTAGTTGCTTAGCAAGTGTTTTTTTGCCAGTTTCCAAGGCCTGAGGAGCCCTGGAGAGGCCCGGGCAGGTGGCCATGTGAATGGCAAACCAAATTTAAGTGGTCCTTATTTAATGGCCAGGTCCTCGCTTAGTGGCCAGTTGCTTAGCAAGTGTTTTTTGCCAGTTTCCAAGGCCTGGGGAGCCCTGGAGAGGGCAGGGCAGGTGGTCATGTGAATAGCAAACCAAATTTAAGTGGTCCTCACATAATGGCCAGGTCCTCGCTTAGTGGCCAGTTGCTTAGCAAGTGTTTTTTGCCAGTTTCCAAGGCCTGGGGAACCCTGGAGAGGGCAAGGCAAGGCACGGGCAGGTGGCCATGTGACTGGCTGTGCATGGCTTGTATGTAAATATTATAAATATTTATATAAATATTGAATTTTTTATTAAAAAAGAGCAACTTTCATCCTATAACCAGGAAAAGAGCCTTGGTGGTGCAGGCTATTAAACGCCTAGCACTTAGTTCCAGCTGCCTGTAATTATTGCAGGCTCAAATCCCACCAGGCTCAAGGTTGACTCAGCCTTCCATCCTCTCGGGGTAGGTAAACTGAGGACCCAAGATTGTTGGGGGCAATAAGCTGACTTTGTAAAAATGCCGCTTAGTAATAAGCAGGCATATACAATGGAATGAAGGCTATTGCTGAGCGCACTGGGTTGTGCTCCAAACATTGTAAGCCACCCTGAGTCTCCGGAGAAGGGCGGCATATAAATATGAATAAAATAAATAAAATAAATAAATAAAAGCAGGCAGGCAGATTGAGTTGCTCACAGAATCACAGATTCACTTAGAGATGTGTGTTCCTGCCATTGGCTAGCTGAGTCTGCACTGCTTCAGTCCTACGGAAAAAGCTTAAAAGCAGAGCCGAAGATCTAAAGACTAACTTTAGGAATGCTAGGAATGTTGCACTTAGCAAACAGTTCCAGGAGCAGGAACTGTAACAACTCAGCCTTTAAAAGAAAAGCATACTTTCCTTTCTCCAATTCTTATATGACCATTTTAATCTAGTAGTTTGAATAAAACACCACCATAAATTAATATAAAAGGAATTAGAATCCTGTGGCATTCATATGTTGCTAAACTGTAATTGCCAGGATATCAGGACGCCAGACTACTGGTGAGGGGCACTGGGAGTAACATGTAGAGTTATCACAGGTTGATTATCACTACTCTAAAAGATCAAACACGTTGTTTATTATAATATACAATATGAATTCTTCATCACTCCTACATTTTTTTCTGTAGAGTCATATAAACCAGTACTTATATTTTTAAGAGTATGCTAAAATCACTATAGTGTTTTTCAAGTCAGGGTACCTTGTAATATCATTTTTATAGGCTATCATTACCTTCAGAAATAAACTATTGCATATTAAATGGAGTTCCTTCTAAATTTACATTTCATTTATCCTATTCTTACTCCAAAAATAATACATATTTATCTATGTCAGAGCAGGCAAAGCTATGAACATATCATAAATATTCTCATAAATGGCAGGGATAAGCATAAGCAACTAGAGGATGAGGCAAGTGATGAAACAAGAATTAAAACATCAAGACACAAACCCTGTGACTTATGCAACTGCACAATATGTTCTGTCACTACAATTTGTACTACAATGGCTAGATGGGTGGGAGTCACAAAATATCTACAGAATCTAAACTGCTAGCATTGTACCAAATTGTCCCATTTGTCTATCATTAACCTTCTTCCATCCCCTTGTGAGCAGGAGCTTCGCCATGTTAGAACAGAATAAGGAAGTAGTGCCTCGAACTCAGAAAACTCAGAGAAGACGTAGCAGATACAACATATCATATTTCATAACAGACGATTTGCCACATTAGGTAGGAAAAAATGTTTGTATTAGTTAGTGATTGGCTAAACATAGTTAGAATGTAAGCCAAGCCCTCGTAAGAGGGGGCGGCAGTTTAGGGCTATAAAAGCTTTGTTAAACAAAGCCCTGGGTTCCTTCAACGCTTGGAGGAACCCGCTTTCGCGAATGCGTAATAAATTTTGTTTCTTTGGATCAACGAACTGAGTCTTAAATCTCACTTTGACAAATCCATCTCACAGTTTTGGCGCCCAACGTGGGCCCCTGACGGAACTTCGCCTGGGGAGGAGGAAAATAGGGTTAGTGTGGCGCCACCGCCTCCCATTGTAGAGGGACCTTCTTTTCCTTCCTCTCCTGATGGGGTGCAGGGGCTACTGGCACAACAGACGATCCATTGAAACAACGGAAGAAAAGTTGCCGGCTGGACACTCAGGGAGTGTTGCGACGTTCAGGGAACATTGCATTGAACCTGAGGTGGGGATGCCCACTATCCTCTAGTCTCAGGGAGACGCAGGATAAATCAGGTGAGTTTGTTGCCTTTCAGGTTAGTGAACAAGGAACCGCTGTCCTTAAACTCTGGGAATCCAGCGCTTGCTGGAGGACAGTGGGGAATTGTGAAAAGAAGGACTCTGGGAGTATAGGCAGGTAGCGCAGAAGACGGGAAAGGGACAGAGTAAGGGCACAAAGGTGTCAGAAGAAATAGAGGTTGGGAGGAAACAAGTGATTAGGCAGTCAATTCCGACAGACGCTCCTCTAGGTCAGCTACTGCAACAATGGCTTGAACCTTGGGTGAAAACATACACCCAAAATCTTGAAAAGAAGAAAATGATCTACTTGTGTCGCCTACAGTGGCCACAATACCCCCTAATTGACCCTGAATTCCCCTACTATTGGGACCCAGACGGGGAGACAAGTAAATATTGGATGAATCAGTTAAAGGATTATATAATAAAACATAAAATGAAAGAACAATTACCATACTTAGAAGTATGGTACCATGTCCGTTTTGAAGGACCAGTCCCTCTGGCGATGGAGGTAAAGCAATTTGTCACTAAAGATGATGAGAGTGAGACTGAGGAATGGATGGGAAGACCTCCAGCGTCAGCACCGGCGGCAATACAACCACCGCCCCTGCCGCCCCCGCCACCCCTGCCGATTCCTCTGGCTCCCGTTCCTCCACCCCCCTCTCCCCCACCACCCCCAGCTTATCCGGGACTTAGAAGAGAGCTGGCCCAGTTGAATAAAGATTTGGAGAATTTGCCATTGGGCGGGACACGAACTAACCCTGCGTCTGCCTTCCCAGTGAGAGAAGTTACAAATGGCACAAATGCACAAGGAAATCCAGTCACAGTATTTGTGGCTGTTCCCATAAAGCCAACCGAGTTGAAAGATTTAAAAAGGACTCTTCCAAAGCTTCATGAAAATGCGCATGAGGTAGCAGAACAGTTGGAACTACACCTACCCAGAGCTAATGTACATTTTGGGGCACCTCTTCACCCCAGAAGAAAGGAATTTAATCAGAAGAGCGGCCATGGCCGCTTGGGATAGGAGACAGGCTGGACAACAAGGAGCAGTGGCCGCAAACATGAAGTTTCCTATAGCAGATCCCAACTGGGATTTGAATGATGCAGGTCATAGGGAGCACATGAGAGACATGAAGAGAATGATACTTGAAGGCATAAAACTTGCAATCCCACAAGGGAAAAATTTGACAAAAGCCTTTGAGGTAACACAGGGAAAAGAGGAGTCACCAGGGGATTTCTGTGCCCGCCTCCGGGAAAGCTTAACCAAATACTCGGGAGTTGAATGACATAGTAACAGAGACAGAGATTCTGTTCATACCAAAGTCAGGAGTGAATTTGCTAGGAAGGGATTTGATGGAAGTGTTTGGAATAGAATTGTGGGACAAGCAGAGGGAGGTACGCATGTGTGTCCTAACAACAGAGGATGAGGAAACCATAATCCCAGAAGTATGGGCAGAAGAAGAAAAAGTTAGTAGCATGACTATGCAGCCTGTGCAGATTAAGGTGAAGCCAGAAATAACAAAGCTATGGACTCCCCAATATTCCCTTAGTATGAAGGGGAGGGAGGGGCTCAAGCCAGTGATCAATAGATTGCTAAAGCAAGGGCTATTAGAGCCTACCATGTCACCATTCAATTCACCGATTTTAGCAGTACAAAAGAAAGATGGAACTTACCAATTAGTCCATGATCTGAGACGGATCAATGAGATAGTCATTCCCAGATTCCCAGTAGTCCCAGACCCTTACACGATATTAGGAAAAATCCCCCCAAAAGCCAGGTGGTTCACAATAATTGACCTCAAGGATGCATTTTGTGCATGCCCGCTGGAGGAAAAGAGCAGGGATTTGTTTGCCTTTGAGTGGGACGATCCCAAGAACGGGAGAAAACAGCAGCTCAGATGGACAGTTCTCTCTCAGGGGTACACAGCGAGTCCTTTGTTATTCGGGCAGGCGTTGGAGGAGAAACTGATAACATTCAAGAGAAAGGGAGGCATGACCCTGATCCAGTATGTGGATGATTTATTGCTGACTGGAGAAAAGGAGGGGGAAGTGAGGGAAGCCTCTGTTGATTTATTAAACTGGCTGGGAAGTCAGGGATTAAAAGTCTTGAAGGAAAAACTTCAATTTGTGGAAAAGAAAGTAAAATACTTGGGACATTATATCCAAGAAGGAGTTAGGTCTCTAGACCCAACATGAATACAGGGGATAATGAGTCTGGCCCCTCCTAGAAATAAAACTGAAGTGAAAAGAGCATTGGGACTCTTGTGGTATTGTCAGATCTGGATAGATCAATACACAGTATTAGCCCAATTTTTACACCAGAAACTACAAGGGAAAGGAGAGCAAGTGGAGTGGAAACAGGAGAAACTCCACTGGAAGAAGGAGAGAGATGGTTTGTGGATGGATCCAGTAGGGTGGAAGATGGAAAGCAGAAGTCAGGATTTGCTGTAGTAACATGGGAAGGCGAAGTGGTGGAAAAAGGGTCACTCCCAGGGACCTGGTCAGCGCAAAAGTGTGAACTGCTGGCACTGACCAGGGCTCTTCAGTTGGCTGAAGGATTACAAGTAACCATATGGACTGATTCTAAGTACGCTTGGGGAGTGGTGCACACCTTTGGGAAGATCTGGAAGGAGAGGGGATACGTCAAGGCTGATGGGAAGCAAATAGAGCAAATACAGCTTGAAAATGGCTTGCCCTGGACAAGGAATCTCCCACTAGCCCTATTGCATATCAGAACTTGCCCCAGGAAGGATACAGGAGTCTCACCTTTTGAAATGTTGATGGGGAGGCCTTATTTGGCTGAATTAGGACATCCCATCCCAGAGTTTAAAGATCTATTTCTCCAGAAATATTTGCAGGCACTCTCCCAGTCTCTGCTTTCTCTCCATAAACAGGGATTGTTGGTGCAACGACCACCTTTGGCTGACAGTCAACATCCGCACAAAGTGGGAGACTGGGTCCTGATTAAAACTTGGAAAACTGAGAAACTGTAGCCTAGCTGGGAAGGCCCATACCAGGTGCTGCTGAAAACTGCATCTGCGGTCCGCTCTTGTGAAGGAGGTTGGACTCATTACAGCCGAGTGAAACAGGCACCGGAGCCTGAAAAACCTTGGAAGGCCATCCCAGTGGACAGACATCCATTGAAACTGACACTAAAAAAATGATGTGGTTACTCTGTGTAACCATCCTTGGACTACTATTAAATCCCAGAAGAACTGCTGGAGGTGATGATGACAAATGCCAACCTTGTATCAAAGCAACAAAGTCCGGACTAAAAGTGACCAAGACTTTGATCTACCATACCCAGTTAGACTGTAAAAAGAAGTTAAAAGAAATTTGCATCGTAAATGGGACTTCCTATTCTATTTGCGGGGATAATGAGAAAAAGCAATGTTATGATCCAAAAGGGGCCAGTCACAGGTACACTATAAAGATACAGGCAGGGACCAAGGTGATGGTAAGTCATGATTTTTATAATGTTAAGGAAAGCCAATCTGTTCTGTTTGATGCCTGCGAGGCCATGGATGAGGGGAACAATGAATGTGGATCTTTAAGCTGGAGGCGGACTTACTTGAACAACGAAAAGTATATCTGTGCCAGAAGTACCAATCAGCACGATGCATGTGGCCAAGGTACTTATTGTGGAGATTGGAAATGTGTTGATTTTCAGTCATGGGGTTTTTCAGTGCGATTGGATACGATTCCAAAAGACAACGCTCATAAAAAGCTATATGTGACCCGGGTCCAAGCAAATGACATGTGTTATCAACACACCTGCAATTTGATAAACCTAACTTTTCCAGTTCCCCAGAATTGACTAAAAACACAGACTTAGAAGGGATACCAGGACGAATACGGATTAGGAATAGATGGGACAGGATCAGATCCTGGAATGGTGTTAAAAATATTAATCTCCAAACATAATCTGGACCCAACTAGAAACTCACTGTTCCACTCTTATTATGAAGAGATTCGGAAAGTACAAGGGATGATTTTCCCATCCAAGGCCCGGAATATGTTTCTGACAATGGCAGAAACAATAGCAAAAGAATTAACTGTAAAAAGTTGTTTTGTATGTGGAGGCACCAACATGGGTGAGCAATGGCCATGGGAAGCCCAAGAAGTGAATTATACTTATGTGCAGGAGAACCAGCACAACTACACCTTCAAACAAACAGGGGAAGAGATATGGGCTGTCACTATTAATTTAGTGGGAAATATCTGTTATCAAAGAAACCAGACTGACAGCCGAAAGACATATGTGGGATCCTTACGGTGCCTAGGAACATGGGAAAATGGAAATTGGTGGTCAGGGGAAAATATAACAACACCAGAAAAATCATTAGAAAAGATAAGGAAAATGAATTTTCTGTCTAGATCAGAGGAGGACAGCCAGAAATGGATAACCCCTGACGGGCTGTACTGGGTGTGTGGACAGTATGCATATAACTCACTCCCAAAAGATTGGTATGGGTCTTGTATCCTGGGGGCAATCCGGCCTAGTTTCTTCCTGCTACCCTTGAGGCAGAGACAAGTGCTTGGGGTACCCGTATATGAAGAAATAGGTAACGTCAGAGAGAAAAGAGGCACAAAAGACATTCATAAGGGAATCTGGAAGGATGATGAGTGGCCCCCCGAAAGGGTTATCCATTATTATGAGCCAGCCATGTGGGCAGAAGATGGGACGTATGGGTATTGAACCCCCATTTATCTACTAAATCGTTTAATTCGTTTACAAGCAGTGGTAGAAATAATTACAAATGAAACAACATTAGCTATGAAACATTTAGCAGTAGAGAGTGCCAAATCTAGAACATATATAATGCAAAATCACTTGGCTTTAGATTATCTGTTAGCAAAAGAGGGGGGCATATGTGGAAAATTCAATTTGACCAATTGTTGTATCGAAATTGATGAAAGTGGAAAGGTAATACAAGAGATAACAGATTGAATGGTGAAGATTGCACATGTCCCTGTACAGACTTGGAATGGGTTTAATATGAATAATCTATTCGGGTCGTGGTTCCCGAAGTTACCTGGTTTACAAGCGATTGTAGCCCTTATTGTGATCATAGCAGCAGGATGCACTATATTGCCTTGTATCCTTCCCATCTTCATCAGAACTATAACTAGCACTCTATCACTTATTGCAAAAAAACAGGTATCTGAACAGATAATGAGTTTAAGACTTTACCAAACAGTCCCCACCTCTGAAGATGAAGCAGAAATATTGTTATATGAGTTCGAGACAGAATTGAGAAAGAAAAAGGGGGGAGTTTGTGAGCAGGAGCTTCGCCATGTTAGAACAGAATAAGGAAGTAGTGCCTCGAACTCAGAAAACTCAGAGAAGACGTAGCAGATACAACATATCATATTTCATAACAGACGATTTGCCACATTAGGTAGGAAAAAATGTTTGTATTAGTTAGTGATTGGCTAAACATAGTTAGAATGTAAGCCAAGCCCTCGTAAGAGGGGGCGGCAGTTTAGGGCTATAAAAGCTTTGTTAAACAAAGCCCTGGGTTCCTTCAACGCTTGGAGGAACCCACTTTCGCGAATGCGTAATAAATTTTGTTTCTTTGGATCAACAAACTGAGTCTTAAATCTCACTTTGACAAATCCATCTCACACCCTTTTTGTTTTGTTAGACAAAACAAGAAAACAGAAATATTTACAAAGAAAGTTCTGAATTGCAGCTATACATTTTATTTTGTTTTTCCTACAAACACTTATGCTACTGAAATAGTATCCAAAGGTTTTCCTTGTGGATGATGCTAAAGGCTGATGACTTGTTCCACAACATTTTAACTTTTTAAATTAAAAATGATCGGGGCAGAAGTATTCAGGGGTGGGATTCTCTCTTTCCCTCTCTTTCTTTCTCTTCCCCTCTCTCCCCCCTCTCTTTCCCTCTCTTTCTCTCTCTCTTTCTCTGTCCCCCCTCTCTTTCTCTCTCTTTCTCTCTCCCTCTCCCTCTCTCCCTCTTTCTTTCTTTTCCTTTCTGTCCCTTCTTTCCATCCCCTTTCTTCCTTTCACTTCCTTTCTCTGTCACTTCCTCTTTCTTTCTTCCTCTTTCTTTTTCTCTCCCTCTCTTTCTCTCACTTTGTCTTTCTTGCTTCCTTCCTTCCTTCCTTCCTTCCTTTCCTTCCTTCCTTGTCTTTATCACACACACACACACCAAACTCTCTCTCATCACACACACACACACACACACACACACACACACACACACACACACACACCTGGTCTGGGAAGAACTCCAGAGCAGTGAGTGGCGGGACAACAAAGAAAGCAGCAGCCCCAGAACATCCATCTGCCCTCCCTTTCAGAGCACATGGGTGGTGGTGGCGGTGTGGCTATGGGAAGCCCCAGCCTCCCTTTTCCTCTCCTCCTTTCAAGCTGGCGGCCAGCTGGGAGGAAGCCCAGGATGGGTGCAAGGTGGTGGAAGCACGGAAAGATCCTGGATAATGGGGGGAGGCACGGAAAGATCCCTCTCTCTCACACACACACACATGAGCAGGCAGCAGGAGAAGAAGAAAGCAAGCAGCCTCTCCCTTTGGAGCTCCTCTGCTGCCACTTGCTTCTCTTGGGTGGAGGCGGTGCAACCCCACCCCACCCTGATCCTCCCAAAGGAAACAGGTGGCTTTTGGCATGTGGTGGCAATGACAGTGGCAGGGGGCTTTGAGCACCCCTGCCCCACCCTGATTCTCCCAAAGGAAACAGACCTTCATGTGTGGTGGCAGCCAGGGGTGGCTGCTCAAGCACGTGGAAGTACTTTGGGAGGGCCGGGGGGTGCTGCTCATGGCCTGCAGCTCACTGCGCCACAGTTGCCATGTGGTAAGGAGACCTGGCATGCCACATAGCAGCTTAACCAGCCAGCCAAGGCCGGGGATGGGTGGGTCAGGTAGGTAGGCTGGGCAAGGCCCGGGGAACCCCAGAGATGGCAGTGGGAGGCCCAGGGAGCCCTGGAGATGGCCACGGGAGGCCCAAGGAGCCCTGGAGATGGCTGTGGGAGGCTTGGGGAGGCCCGGGGACAGTGGGAGAAGGGCTAGCATGACTTGTATGCTTACCTGTGAGCAGGCAGAGTAGCGAAGAGGCTCATGTTGTGGTGAATGGCAGGCAGCAATGGCTGCCCTGGTGGGCAGGCAGAAGCAGGCTGCAGGCATGTTGTGCATGCGCAGTAAAAAAAACCCAGTTTTTTTAGCCTAGGAGTGGAGGATAGGGGTGGGGGCTGGGGCCAGCAAAGGGAGGGATGGGTGGGGGAGAATGAGGAAAGGATTTTCTTTCTTTTTTCAACTTTATTTACATATATCAAGAAAAAAAACACAAACTTTAAAAAATTATTAAAAAGCAAACATCAATAATTGCATTTTATCTCGAAGTAGAGTAGTCCTGATGCACATTTAAATCAAAATCTGGCGCGTCTTCCTTGACATTTGAATATTTGTCTGCCAAAAAGCGCGATATAACACAATAGTATTCTATTTTTGTTATAAACTATTAAAATAAATCTATCATTCTATGTATTATCTAAACACATCGTCATATTAAACAACTAGGAAATTTCTAAACTCATTTTAAATATATAGCTAATTGACTAAATATTACCTTCATAATATATATCAAATATAACATAGAACTAAAATTAGTACAAACTAGAGGTTATATTGAAGAAAGTATAAGAAAACGTCATACCTTTAAATAACAAGATACCATTAACTATTTCTTATAAACGCTACCTTTCATAGCTCATTACAATCCGTCTCCATTGGTCTATTATATTAACTAGTTTTGGATTTCCCTTTTTGTTCTGCCCAATTATACCATTTATTCCATATCCTATAATAGTCTGTATCCTCTTTTCCATTGATTTTTAATGTAAGCCTCTCCATCTGGGCACATTCATAGGTTTTTTGGATAACTATTTGGATCGGGGGTACCTCTGAATTCTTCCAATATTGTGCGAGTACGATTCTTGTCACTGTTAGTAGATGTATCAGCAAATATCTCACGTCAGCGGGAAACTCCCCTCTTCTCAACCCTAACAAGAACAGTTCCAGTTTCAACTCCAGCCCACATTTTATGATCCCTTCGATCCATTCCTTAATTTTTTGCCAGTACTTCTTTATTTTTGGACAGGTCCACCATGAATGAAAGTAAGTGCCTAATTTCTTTTTACATTTCCAGCAATTTGGGTTAGCCGTCGGGAATATTTTAGCCAGTCTGGAAGGTGCCAGATGCCACCTGTACATCATTTTGTACAAATTTTCCTTGTGTGCAACTGATTTGGTTTGCGTAAGATTTTTATGCCAAATTTCTTCCCATTCATCCAAATTTATACTATGACCAAAGTTTTTTTCCCAGGCTAACATGGGTCCTTTAACTGTATTCTCCGCTAATTCATCCTCGAGTAGATAGTTATATAATTTGGAAATCAGACCTTTCTCAGGGCTCATAAAGATCTTGTCTAACTGTGTATCTTTTAATTCAATTCCGAATTCCTTTACATCTTTATTATATCTTAATTTGATTTGAAAGTAAGACCATTTATCAATACATATTTCTTGGGTCTCTAATTCCTGCAGTGATTTAAGTTTCCCTTCCTTATCTAAAATTTGATAGTACCTGAGTTTTTTAGAAATTTCCATGGTATTGGGGTGGAACATCGCTTCCATTGTCAAAAACCATCTTGGGATCTTTTTCATATATTTTCTCCTAATATCAGTCCATGTTTTAATTAAGGATTTTCGTGTGACATGTCTCCTGAAATATGAATGACTTTTGTTGTTTGGGTTCCACAGAAATGCATGCCATCCTATCTGTAGGTCATGGCCTTCCACTGTTAAAATTCTTTTATTTCTCAAGTTTATCCATTCCTTTATCCATACTAGGGAAGCCACTTTATAGTAAGGCTCCCAGGCCGGTAGTCCAAAGCTACCTCTGCTTTTAACATCCTGTAAGTAAACTTTTTTTATTCTTGTTTTTTTCCCTGCCCAAATAAACTTCATGACAATTTTATCTAATTCCTTGGAAAAAAATTGTCTATTAATATGGGGATCATTTGGAATAAATATAAAATTTTTGGAAGTACATTCATTTTAATTGTTGCAATTCTACCTAGTAATGAGATTTGCAATGTATTCCATTTTTCCAGATCTTTCCCAATTTGCTTCAACAATTTAGCATAATTGTCCTCTCTCAAGTTTAATGTTCTTGCTCTCATCCATATACCTAGGTACTTAACTTTATTTACAATTTGTAACCCCATTCGCTCTTCTAATTTCTTTTGTTTACTATTTATTATATTCTTAGCTAACATATTAGTTTTTCTTTATTAATTCTTAATCCCACCAGTTTACCAAATTTATCTATTTTGTTCAATAGTATTGGGCCTGTATCTAGTGGGTCTTCCATAATAAACATCATATCATCTGTGAAGGCTTGCAGTTTATATTCCTGATTCTTAATTTTTGTTCCTTTGATTTTTTTATTTAATCTGATTCTTTCTAATAAAGTTTCTAATACAGTTATAAAAAGCAGTGGAGACAAAGAACATCCCTGCCTGACCCTCTTCCTTATCTCAAATGGTTGGGTTGCTTCACCGTTTATCAATATTTTGGCTTTCTGTGTTGCATATACTGCGTTTAACATATTTACAAAATTGTCACCGAATTCCATCATTTTAATTTGCATCTTCATAAAATCCCAGTTTAAGTTATCGAACGCCTTTTGTGCATTCCAAAAAACCAATGCCACCTGACTTCCTCATAATATTCTAAAATATTTATTATTGTTCTTACATTGTACCCGATTTGTCTTGTGGGGAGAAATCCATTTTGGTCAGAATGAATTTTGTCACTATTTTCTTTAATTTTTCAGCCATTATTGCCATAAAAATCTTGTAATCTGAGTTTAGTAATGATATTGGTCTGTAGTTCTTTATTTGGGTCTGTAGTTCTTTATTTGGGTGACATCTGCACCTTCCTTTGGAATTAACGTTATGTAGACTTCCTTCCATGATTCTGGCATTTTTGTCCTCGGTAATACCTCATTGCAGTAATACCTCATTGCAGACTTCCAATACCTCCCCCATCTCCTTGTATAGTTCATTGTGGAATCCATCTGGGCCTGGTGTTTTTTGTTTTTGTATCGCCCCTTTTAATTCTTCTAAAGTTATTTCTTTATTGAATAACTCCAGTGACATTGCGGCATGGCAAGGTAGGAGATCGGTGTCCTGCTCTCCTACTTTTGGGATTTCTGTGGTTTGGGCGGCCATTCATGGTGGGAGCTGAACCTGGTGGGATCGCTTATAAGAGGGAGTTCTCTCAGAGCCCAACCGGGTAGCTGCGATCCAGGATTGGGCAAGGAAGGGAGCCCTGAAGCCCAAGGCAGAAGAATCCAATCTTTTGAAGGTGGCCCGACATCATGACGGAGCAAAGTGGAGAAGGAAGACGAGGAAGAAGATTGAAGTGGAGTCCTGGAAAAAGATCGGCACCAAGCCTTGATGTGGATTACAACTTGGGAAAACAAGTTTTGATTTGAAAGATCGAGAGGAATCTGTGGAAATCTGGAGAGGAAAGGGGGAAGGCAAAGGGAAGTGGCAAGGGTGAGCTTTCCCTTTCTACCTAGCTCTGGTCAAAGGGAAAATTTGTATCTCCAAGCAGAAAGTGAAAGAGAGGAGAGTAACTTTTTTTTTTGACATAAATCTGGCATATCTCAGCGGATTGAATTGAATCATAGAAAGACTTTTTAAACTTTGGAACATCAAACTGGAGTGACAGTGCAGATTAAAGAGGAAAGCACCATGACTGAAATTTCCGGAACAGAGGAGTCAAAATAAATAAATAAATAAAGGCTTGAAATGACTGGCACTTTAACAAACTGAGGCTAATAGCTTTGAAGGCACAGACATATAGATATTAACAACAGAGGAAGAAGAGGAAAGAACTTTGGAACTTGTACTTTAGATACTGGTAAATTAGTAAGGAATTTATAAAAACTTATTTACCCATTTATTTACTATTACTGAGGTCAATTTGATAATAACTGGGAATTAAGAAATTGTAAACATTTCATCATTTCTCTCTTTGTTTTACTGGTTAATTTGATACTTGACAAAGGCAATTTTTCTGATTCTTTGATTAATATCTATACCTATTTCTTCTCTATTTATTCTACAAATATTTATAAGAATAAGGCATAAGAAATTTGTAGTAATTTAAGTTAATTATAGTAATGAATTAATATGATGACACACTAATCACCTGCTCCCCGCCTTCCTTTCCACACCCTCTTATTATTGGTTATTGTAGATTAATTTAAAAAGTAATAAGTTGAATTTAGAATTTTTTGATGATATATTAAGAAAAATAACAATTGAATTACGGAAAGATAATAACTGATTAGTAAAGCTTTAAGAGTGCTGAGTAGTTAATTAATTGTATATAGTCAACTGAACTGTTTAAGTTAGGAATAATAATATTGTGCAGGAAAATAAATAGCTCCTATATTAATAAATACTTAGGTGGGTAATTAATGATAATCGGACAAAGAGGGTGAATCTAGCGGTAAAAAGTGTATGGTGGTTGGTAATACAATCTGGGACAATATCTTGAGGATAGTCCAGGAGCAAAAAAATAATAATTCAAGAAATGACCAGCACAACAACCACCATCACAAAAATGGGAAGAAAGCCAACTATGGTAACAACCCCAACCACTCCTATGGTGCCACTAAACCAAAAAACAATTGAAGGGATGTTGGCCCCAGAGAAAGCTACTAGTCAAGCCAGTGTGCAAACTCTACAAGCATCTTTACTATCGATACAAAATACAATGCTTGCACTGCAGGAATCTATGCACAGGAACCACACAGAAAGCAAGGCAGAGAGAGAGGCAATAAAAGAAGAGATAAAAAATGAAATAGGGGAAATAAAAAATGAGATTAAGAATTTGGAAGGAACAATAGGTCAGATACAGCAAGTGATTAAAGTGAATGAAGAAAAAAATCAACATAATAGAGAAACAGGCAGATAAAATGGAAAAAAAGTGGAAGACATGGAACAAAAGTTTAGTGAGCAGAAGAAAGAGACAAACGAGATCCTGGTGTATTTGGAGTTGGATAAAGCTTCTTACTATCTTAGGTTCCAAAATGTGGAGGAGGAAAGAGGGGAGAATCTACCACTGGTTATGGCTGAATTATTAGTGGAATTATTGAGAAGGGACAAGAATGAGATAATAAATGAATTAGATGATGTATACAGAGTCCACACAAGCTATCTGAGCGGCACAGACTACCTAGGGAGGTACACATCAGATTCGCGAGAAGAAGAGTAAAGGATATAGTTTATAGGATTACAAGAGACGAAGGGATAAAATACAAAGGTAGGGAGGTGATCGTACTCAAACAAGTCCCAAGAAGAATCCACGGATTAAGAAAAGAATATCGTTTTCTGACAAATTTTTTGAACTAGAAAAATATCCCCTTTAGATGGATCACCCTGGAAGGCATATTGGCAATGTGGAAAGAAAAAGTGAGGATTGACACCTTGACCAAAGCACAAGAGTTTTTTGAACAGACGGGGGGAACAATAGAGGAACTAAGTAGTAGAGATGAAAATGAGAGCCAGGAAGAAGTACAACCCAGAAATAGCGAAGAGGGAGAGGGAGGGAGATGCTGAGGAGTTGTTGGAAAAGGAAATAGGAGTAAGAACTAGGAACCAAACAGCGAACAGGAACGTGTGGGATAGAGATAAGGAAGATAATGAATAAGGAGTAAATTTAATATCCATAAATATCAATGGATTAAATGACTCAGCAAAAAAATTTCTTAAATTAGAAAAATGAGCCGATATAATCTGTCTCCAAGAAGTCCATATCAAAATAAGAGAGCAAGGATGCCATGAAAATAAAAATTAGGGAAAAGTATAGAGTGGAAGAGAAGAGTTCTGTAGAAAGAGGACATAGCATCTAAATTGGTTTACAAGGATAAATGAGGAAGAATACTTATGGTAGAGGTGGAGATACAGCACAAGAAAATATTATTAGTAGGAATTTATGCCCCAAACAAGTGTCAAAATGAGTTTTACAAAAATCTACACGAGAAACTAATAGAATTTGGCAGTCAAGGAATGTGCATTATAGGGGATTATAATGCAATAAGTAACAATGAACAAGACTATAATAGCAATTATAGTCAACATAAGAAAAGGAACATATTGCCTAAAAATTTTTTTGAGATGGTGGAAGAATTTGAGTTAGTAGATGTATGGAGAAAGAGAAACCGGATACTCGACAGTTCACTTTCTACTCCAGCCCACATAAATCATGGTCCAGAATAGATATGGCTTGGGTAAGTAGTGAGTTATACAAGGAATTACAGGATACAAAGATCTTAACTAACATATGGGCAGACCACAAGCCACTACAGATAATTTGGAAAAACAATTTGTACAAAAAAGGTAGATGGTCACTTAATGTGTAGGTAATCAAGGAAGAAGAATATGTTTTAAAGCTCAGGGAAGAATTAGCAAGCTTCTTTCAGTTTAACAAAAAGCAGGATACCTCATTGCAGAACCTGTGGGATGCAATGAAAGCATATGTAAGAGAGATCTTCATAGCCTACACTGCTAATAGGGAAAAAGAAGAGAGGGGAAATGAAGGGCCTTAATGGAAAGATTAGAGAAGCTGGAAAACCAGCAAAAGAATGAGCAAAATGGAAAGGAATTAGCTTGCAAAACACAGATTAATCTTTTGGATCAGGAAGAAGTAGCTCAAAATTTACAATATATAAAACAAAATTATTCTGAGCATGCTGAATAAACCGGAAGGTGGTTGGCATACAAGTTAAAGAAGGAAAATAAAAAAGAATGATATATCAATTAGAGAATAGAGAGGAGTAATAGAAACAGAACTCGGAAAAAAAAAGAAGAAAATATTTTGAAAATCTTCTGAACAAGAAACAATTGAATTAGACAAAATAGAACAATATCTGAAAGAGGGAATACAATACTGGAAATCCAAAAAGAGGCAAGGATTTTCATGCATGCGTGAAAAATGTCATGCATGCGTAGTAAAAAAATGGTTTTTGGCCTGTAGGAGCGGCGGAGAGGGGCAGGGCCAGCCAGGGGTCAGTTTTACGGATCTTAGAACTACCGGTGACATTAACAACTGGTTCTATAGAACCGGAGAGAACCAGTAGAATCCCACCCCTGACCACAATCCATTCAGAAATGGGCCACACAGGTGGCAGGCAAACGTAAATGTGCAGCTCCATTTGTGCACGCATAAAGCTGCACTTGCGTGAGTGGCAGGCATGTCCACTGCTTGCACAAATGGAGCTTCACATGTGTGTGTCAGTGTCCGTCGATTGCACAAATCACATCCAAGCACATGCACCTCCCCCATCACACAGAACCATTTCCGCTCCCCACCCCACAAAGGTGCTTTAGATCACAGATGGCAAAATGTACAAGCCCAGATTCAAACCCAGAAACAGATTTCTCTAATTAAAGTGTTTACTTTCACATGCTGTCTTTGCGCAAAAGGCTAAAAGTAGCATCCATAACATTGTGTCCTCCAGCTTTCACAAACAAGCTGGGGGCAGGGGCAGTTGGACTCAAAGATGCCTGCCCCAGTCACCCAGTAAAATTCCTTGGTAAAGACTGGACTTGAAATGACCCGGTGACACCCAGGTACCTCTAGCTAGCTGAACCCTCCAACTCTAGGCATGATGTAGCTCTGCCATCCATGGTCACTGTAATGCTCCATTCTTTGGCTTCTACCCCCAACAGCTTTTTCTGGGGCAGGAGGAAGAGTAAGATTAGATGGTGCAATTCAAGGTCTTCGTGGTTAGCTTTAAAACCCTGTGCGGCTTGGAGTTAGATCTGGCCTTAAAAACTTATCTTTGCCATTGAGTTTGGTGCCCTCATATATATATATATGAGATATGCAGCCTGTAAATTTATTAAATAGAAAACGGTTTTCTTGATCAACTGTGGATCAAGTGGGTGATGTTTCTTTCAGGTGTCTCTATCAATGTGCCTGTCCTATGGAACAATCTCACTATGAGATTTGGGTGGCCCAAATCTTATGCAGTGTTTTGGAAACCCAGAAGATTTGGTTGTTTCTTCATGTGCTAGGAACCTTATAGGTGAACCTTTGTGGATTCCTGCTGAAATAACTCACATCACTGGCCCTCGTTCTTACAGGGTACAAACAGAGGATGGCCTCCTCTGGAGCAGGCACATTGACCAACTTAGATCCAGGTTCCCTCAGGAACATCGCCCCTGTCTCTCTCTGGGTCCCTCACCTGATGTCACTTCTAGGGGAAGGGGGAACAGGAGGAAAATCAGCAAGCAAGAATCAACCCCATGTGTAACGAGCCATTACGACAGGAACCATCCCAAACCCTGTCACAATGCCAAGATCCATCCTTAGAAGTGGGTGCATCACATCACTACCTGACTTGGGTGCTGACATTGGAATGGAGATGGGTTGGGAGGAGAGCAGTTCTAACAGTCTAACAGGGTCTCCTGTCACAGGAAGTCCCAACAGGAAATGTCAGCAGACACATTCCCCTCTCACTGGGTGAGAACGTTAAAACTTCTGAACCACGAAGGTCTCAACATACGTAAGAGCCCCACCTATTTAAAGGAATACATTAGATAGGTTGGGGTTTGGTATGGACTGAACCTAGTGGGGAGGGGTGTTATATGTATGTAGGTTTGAATGTTATTGGTTTATTTGAACTGTTCTTGTAAAATGTCAAATGGTATTGGTTTAAATAGTGCGGGAAGAACCCTGCACTCCCATTGCTGGCAACCACGGCTGCAGGCTATAAAAACAGCCGTGCCAAGCCAACTTGGGTCCATTCGAGCTGTAGTCACTGAATAAACTCTTTGCTGGAACTCTTTGTGTCTGACTCTTCATGCAGACTTAACAACAACAATACCTATTTCTTGTTTACAACACTCTCATTTCAGCAGTTCAAGAAGGGTCCACACCCATTTGCACTATGCAGGGGATTCTGAGGGCACAGATATCTGTCCTCAACAACTCTCAGAAAGAGTGATAACAACCAGATGACTACAAGGAATATAAAACCTTCCATTCTCCACCATTCAGTCAGAATTGAAGAAGCTTCTAGGATGAGAAGTGAAATGTTTTCAAGGAAAATCAAAGCTCAGTTGCCTTTTCAAAAGCACCTTTGGGACAAGCTTCCTCCTTCATTTCAAATTCCATAAGGGTTTTAATTAATTAATTTATTTATTTAGCATATAGCATCTACAGAGGTCATGCAACCACTGGTACACAAATTTAGTTTAAATAAAATGTATATATACATATACACATACATACATACATATATGTATATGTATGTGTGTGTGTATACACACTGGTATGTATGTATGTATGTATGTATGTATGTATGTATGTATAATGTATAGACAATGGAATGTAAGGGCTAATATAAGGGTCCACAAGGGTTGAAGATCTTTTAAAAACATATAAAGACCTTTTTATTTGACTGGTGAGTGTGTGGTGGGGCTGTTTATATCACCTTAGTAAATATGGATATAGCTGCACTCTAACATATTATAAGCCACTGCCCCAGATGATTGTTGTACTGGGTTTAATTGTAATTATCTGTTTTAGTGGTTTGCAAGTAAAGATTTTGACTAGGTAGAATTTGGTAATTGCTGTGCTTTCCTGAATTGTGTCATAGCTTGGTAAAGGCATATTTATGGCTGATCACACAATCTAGATATCTCCTACATTGACTCCCGCATACTTGATACCTTTCTCTCTGATGCTTCTGCCAATGGCCCAATAAAAGATAAGCATATTTTAAAATCATTTTTATATATTTGGATCAGAAAGGGAAAAAGGGGAGGGAGGGAGGGAGGGAGGGAGGGGGAGGGGATAGAGAGGGAGGAGGAAGGTTGTTTTTCTACTCTATCTATATATTTTTTTTAAATGTGCATAGAGGGCAGTAACCAGTGATCAGATGATAAAGGGCATACCTATCACAGTAATCAACTGGGTGAAAGGACTTTGCCCATGGTGAAATAATATGCATGAGATAAACAAGCTAAGTAATAGTTAGCAAACATCTGATCTCCTTTGGAACTCAGCCTGCTATTGGGGAAAACATGCAAAGAGATTTTATATCAGAAAGCAGAATTATGACTATGAAAGTGCTGGATTACAGTCTGGATTCAAGTCCATTCTCAACCATGATATAATTTAATTTAATTTAATGTTTGGATTTGTATGCTGCCCTATCTCCCAAAGGACTCAGGGTGGCTCACATCATAAAAATTATACAATACAAAAGTTAAAATTACTAAAATTGAATTAAACCCACACCAAACAAAATTTAAAACAGATAAAACTAGATATTAAAACGAATTTAAAAAAACCCACCCCACCTCAGTCCAGGCCAGCCTGATGGAAAAACCATGTCATCAGGTGACGGAAGGAACGGAAGTCAGGGGCCAACCAGAGCCCCAAGGGCAACTGATTCCAGGGGTGGGGGCTCCCCAGAGAAGGCCCTACCCCTGGGGTCGCCAGACGACACTGTCTAGCCAATTGCACCCCAAGGAGGCCCTGCCTGAGAAGCACAGGGCGATGGAAAGCCGATGTTGGCAGGAGGCGGCTCCTGCAAGTACCCCGGACCCAAGCCATGCAGGGCTTTCTATGTAATCACCAACACCTTGAATTTCACCCGGAGCGCAACTGGCAACCAATGCAGTTTGCGCAGGAGGGGTGTAATATGGGACTATCAGGATACTCCCATCACAACCAGCGTGACGCTTTCTGCACCAGTTGAAGCCTCCACATGGTCCACAAGGCAGCCCCATACAGAGATCATTGCAGTAGTTGATTCGGGAGGTAATGAGTGCGTGAGTAACCGTACGTAAGGCATCTTGGTCCAGATAGGGGCGCAACTGGTGCACCAGGCGAACCTGGGCAAATGCCCCTGGTCACAGCTCCCACTGCATGATTTTGGTTTTGCTGAGTGATTTCCCTCTGTCTTAGCCTAGTCTACCTCACAAGACCACTGTTGTGGGAATAAAATGCAAACATCTTGGAAATAGAATTAAACAATTAAGCTGTTCTCAAGCATGGACATGAGCAACAGTTGCAAAAGTTTCCTTAGTTTAGGCTTTGGCAACTCCTTAAGGAAGTTGTTTTAAGACATGTTTTAAGACCCAAACCATAGCAAACATATCCTTGACCCAAACGACTGCAATCTACCAAACATAAACATTCAGTGCAGGAAAAAAAAACCAGTATAGGCAGATGATCATCAAACCTGTAGCTGCTTTTTATGTGAAAATTATGGAACTTCTGCTGGTTTGGCCCTCAGAGAATTCCTATTTAACGGCTGCTCTTCAGAAAGATCTTAGTGACTTTTTTCTAAGTTAATGGCTGCCAGTCAGCAACCAGGTGAAATTCAAGGAACTGAATATTACTTTTCAAGCCCCGTATGGCCCAGAGCCCTGATATCTTCAGGACCAAATGAATCCACTTGTCTAGTGAGATTAGAAACATATGGCCCACTGTGAGGACCCCATACCCAGGTCTTCTCAATTTCTACACAGCAAATACAGAACATTCAGCCACATACTCACTTTCCTGCATACTGAAACCTGTTGTTTAAAGATAGTGCCAGTAAAGATTTCACTACATGCATTTAATAGAGCAACAAGATAGAGCAAGCAACAAGGCACCGGCAATTCCAAAATACTTGCAGAAACTGGGATTCTTTAGTAACAGAAAGTTTTACCTGATAAGCCACCCAGTTTCTTGGTAGTAAGGGGAAAATTAGATTCCACTACTGATGATCAGCCTATACCTATAGTCAGTCAACTCACAAAGCAGGAGTGAAATAAAATGTCTACGTTTGCATTTTTCTTTTCAGTTTGGGATTTATAAGAACAGTTAGATAGAGAGACTGAAATGCAAACAAGTTGGACAAGTTTTCAAATGATATGCTGTACTTACGTTTCTAAAATTTAACTCTTTAAGATAATGCAAGAATGATCTCATCAGTACCTTATGTACTACGTTTTCTGTTGGGAAAGAATGGGTTCCCTGCCACCTGATCCTCAAATGCTACAAGTGATAGAGGGGAGAATGGTCTTAAGAGCAAGTAGAGCCAGGAGCATGCCTTTAGATCAGGGGTCGCCAATCCCTGGGCCATGGTCCAGTACTGGACCACAGTCAGGGGTGGGATTCAAATTTCTTAACAACCAGTTCTGTGGGCGTGGCCTAATTTGTGGGTGTGGCTTGGTGGTCATGTGACAGGGTGGGAGTGGCTTGCTGACTGAGCATGGCCAGGTGGCCATGTGACTGGCAAACCAAATTTAAGTGGACCTCACTTAATGACCAGGTCCTAAGCTTAATGGCCAGTTACTTAACAAGTGTTTTTTGCCAGTTTCCAAGGCCTGGGGAGCCCTGGAGAGGCCTGGGCAGGTGGCCATGTGACTGGTAAACCAAATGTAAGTGGTCCTCGCTTATGGCCAGGTACTCACTTAGTGGCTAGTTGCTTAGCAAGTGTTTTTGCCAGTTTCCAAGGCCTGAGGAGCCCTGGAGGCCCGGCGGGTGGCCATGTGAATGGCAAACCAAATTTAAGTGGTCCTTATTTAATGGCCAGGTCCTCGCTTAGTGGCCAGTTGCTTAGCAAGTGTTTTGCCAGTTTCAAGGCCTGGGAGCCCTGGAGAGGGCAGGGCAGGTGGTCATGTGAATAGCAAACCAAGTTTAAGTGGTCCTCCACATAATGGCCAGGTCCTGCAGCAGGCCAGTTGCTTAGCAAGTGTTTTTGCCAGTTCCAAGGCCTGGGAACCCTGGAGAGGGCAAGGCAAGGCACGGGCAGGTGGCCATGTGACTGGCTGTGCATGGCTTGTATGTAAATATTAAATATTTATATAAATATTGAATTTTTATTAAAAAGAGCAACTTTCATCCTATAACCAGGAAAAGAGCCTTGCTTGGTGCAGGCTATTAGCCTAGCACTTAGTTCCAGCTGCCTGTAATTGCAGGCTGAATCCCACCAGGCAAAGGTTGACTCAGCCTTCCATCCTCTCGGGTAGGTAAACTGAGGACCCAAGATTGTTGGGGCAATAAGCTGACTTTTGAAAGCTAAACAGTAATAAGCAGGCATATACAATGGAATGAAGGCTATTGCTGGCGCACTGGGTTGTGCTCCAAACATTGTAAGCCACCCTGAGTCTCCGGAGAAGGGCGGCATATAAATATGAATAAAATAAATAAAATAAATAAATAAAAGCAGGCAGAGCAGATTGAGTTGCTCACAGAATCACAGATTCACTTAGAGATGTGTGTTCCTGCCATGGCTGGCTGAGTCTGCACTGCTTCAGTCCTATGGAAAAAGCTTAAAAGCAGGCGAAGATCTAAAGACTAACTTTAGGAATGCTAGGAATGTTGCATAGCAACAGTTCAGGAGCAGGAACTGTAACAACTCAGCCTTTAAAAGAAAAGCATACTTTCCTTTC
>CM019149.1:130401477-130445032 GCA_009733165.1 Naja naja | reverse complement strand
CCATCTGGGCCTGGTGTTTTTGTTTTGTATCGCCTTTTAATTCTTCTAAAGTTATTTCTTTATTGAATAACTCCAGTGACATTGCGGCATGGCAAGGTAGGAGATGGTGTCAGCTCTCCTACTTTTGGGATTTCTGTGGTTTGGGTGGCCATTCATGGTGGGAGCTGAACCTGGTGGGATCGCTTATAAGAGGGAGTTCTCTCAGAGCCCAACCGGGTAGCTGTGATCCAGGATTGGGCAAGGAAGGGAGCCCTGAAGCCCAAGGCAGAAGAATCCAATCTTTTGAAGGTGGCCCGACATCATGACGGAGCAAAGTGGAGAAGGAAGACGAGGAAGAAGATTGAAGTGGAGCCCTGGAAAAAGATCGGCACCAAGCCTTGATGTGGATTACAACTTTGGTGGCTCAGGCTGTTAATGCCTGCTCTTAAGATCCAGCTGTCTACAATTACTGTAGGCTCGAATCCCACCAGGCTCAAGGTTGACTCAGCCTTCCATCCTCTCGGGGTAGGTAAATTGAGGACCCAAGATTGTTGGGGGCAATTAGCTGACCAAAAATGCGCTAGTAATGCAAGCATATACAATGGAATGAAGGCTATTGCTGCAGCATTGGGTTGTGCTGTGGGAAGAAGTCGCTGAGTCTTCGGAGAAGGGCGGCATATAAATGTAATTAAAAAAAAAAACTTGGGAAAACAAGTTTTGATTTGAAAGATCGAGAGGAATCTGTGGAAATCTGGAGAGGAAAGAGGGAAGGCAAAGGGAAGTGGCAGGTGAGCTTTCCCTTTCTACCTAGCTCTGGTCAAAGGGAAAATTTGTATCTCCAAGCAGAAAGTGAAAGAGAGGAGAGTAACTTTTTTTTTGACATAAATCTGGCATATCTCAGCGGATTGAATTGAATCATAGAAAGACTTTTTAAACTTTGGAACATCAAACTGGAGTGACAGTGCAGATTAAAGAGGAAAGCACCATGACTGAAATTTCCGGAACAGAGGAGTCAAAATAAATAAATAAATAAAGGCTTGAAATGACTGGCACTTTAACAAACTGAGGCTAATAGCTTTGAAGGCACAGACATATAGATATTAACAACAGAGGAAGAAGAGGAAAGAACTTTGGAACTTGTACTTTAGATACTGGTAAATTAGTAAGGAATTTATAAAAACTTATTTACCCATTTATTTACTATTACTGAGGTCAATTTGATAATAACTGGGAATTAAGAAATTGTAAACATTTCATCATTTCTCTCTTTGTTTTTACTGGTTAATTTGATACTTGACAAAGGCAATTTTTCTGATTCTTTGATTAATATCTATACCTATTTCTTCTCTATTTATTCTACAAATATTTATAAGAATAAGGCATAAGGAATTTGTAGTAATTTAAGTTAATTATAGTAATGAATTAATATGATGACACACTAATCACCTGCTCCCCGCCTTCCTTTCCACACCCTCTTATTATTGGTTATTGTAGATTAATTTAAAAGTAATAAGTTGAATTTAGAATTTTTGATGATATATTAAGAAAAATAACAATTGAATTACGAAAGATAATAACTGATTAGTAAAGCTTTAAGAGTGCTGAGTAGTTAATTAATTGTATATAGTCAACTGAACTGTTTAAGTTAGGAATAATAATATTGTGCAGGAAAATAAATAGCTCCTATATTAATAAATACTTAGGTGGGTAATTAATGATAATCGGACAAAGAGGGTGAATCTAGCGGTAAAAAGTGTATGGTGGTTGGTAATACAATCTGGGACAATATCTTGAGGATAGTCCAGGAGCAAAAAAAAAAATAATTCAAGAAATGACCAGCACAACAACCACCATCACAAAAATGGGAAGAAAGCCAACTATAGTAACAACCCCAACCACTCCTATGGTGCCACTAAACCAAAAAACAATTGAAGGGATGTTGGCCCCAGAGAAAGCTACTAGTCAAGCCAGTGCGCAAACTCTACAAGCATCTTTACTATCAATACAAAATACAATGCTCGCACTGCAGGAATCTATGCACAGGAACCACACAGAAAGCAAGGCAGAGAGAGAGGCAATAAAAGAAGAGATAAAAATGAAATAGGGGAAATAAAAATGAGATTAAGAATTTGAAGGAACAATAGGTCAGATACAGCAAGTGATTAAAGTGAATGAAGAAAAAAATCAACGTAATAGAGAAACAGGCAGATAAAACGGAAAAAAAGTGGAAGACATGGAACAAAAGTTTAGTGAGCAGAAGAAAGAGACAAACGAGATCCTGGTGTATTTGGAGTTGGATAAAGCTTCTTACTATCTTAGGTTCCAAAATGTGGAGGAGGAAAGAGGGGAGAATCTACCACTGGTTATGGCTGAATTATTAGTGGAATTATTGAGAAGGGACAAGAATGAGATAATAAATGAATTAGATGATGTATACAGAGTCCACACAAGCTATGCGAGACGGCACAGACTACCTAGGGAGGTACACATCAGATTCGCGAGAAGAAGAGTAAAGGATATAGTTTATAGGATTACAAGAGACGAAGGGATAAAATACAAAGGTAGGGAGGTGATCGTACTCAAACAAGTCCCAAGAAGAATCCACGAATTAAGAAAAGAATATCATTTTCTGACAAATTTTTTGAACTAGAAAAATATCCCCTTTAGATGGATCACCCTGGAAGGCATATTGGCAATGTGGAAAGAAAAAAGAGTGAGGATTGACACCTTGACCAAAGCACAAGAGTTTTTTGAACAGACGGGGGGAACAATAGAGGAACTAAGTAGTAGAGATGAAAATGAGAGCCAGGAAGAAGTACAACCCAGAAATAGTGGGAGGGAAAAAGAAAGGGAGAGGGAGGGAGACGCTGAGGAGTTGTTGGAAAAGGAAATAGGAGTAAGAACTAGGAACCAAACGACGAACAGGAACGTAGTGGGATAGGAGTAAGGAAGATAATGAATAAGGGAGTAAATTTAATATCCATAAATATCAATGGATTAAATGACTCAGCAAAAAGAAAATTTCTTAAATTAGAAAAATTACGAGCCGATATAATCTGTCTCCAAGAAGTCCATATTAAAATAAGAGAGCAAGGATGCCATGAAAATAAAAAATTAGGGAAAAAGTATGTAGCGTTAGTGGAAGAAAAAGAAGAGGAGTAGTTCTGTACGTGAAAGAGGACATAGCATCTAAATTGGTTTACAAGGATAAATGAGGAAGAATACTTATGGTAGAGGTGGAGATACAGCACAAGAAAATATTATTAGTAGGAATTTATGCCCCAAACAAGTGTCAAAATGAGTTTTACAAAAATCTACACAAGAAACTAATAGAATTTGGCAGTCAAGGAATGTGCATTATAGGGGATTATAATGCAATAAGTAACAATGAACAAGACTATAATAGCAATTATAGTCAACATAAGAAAAGGAACATATTGCCTAAAAATTTTTTTGAGATGGTGGAAGAATTTGAGTTAGTAGATGTATGGAGAAAGAGAAACCCGGATACTCGACAGTTCACTTTCTACTCCAGCCCACATAAATCATGGTCCAGAATAGATATGGCTTGGGTAAGTAGTGAGTTATACAAGGAATTACAGGATACAAAGATCTTAACTAACATATGGGCAGACCACAAGCCACTACAGATAATTTGGAAAAACAATTTGTACAAAAAAGGTAGATGGTCACTTAATGTGCAGGTAATCAAGGAAGAAGAATATGTTTTAAAGCTCAGGGAAGAATTAGCAAGCTTCTTTCAGTTTAACAAAAAGCAGGATACCTCATTGCAGAACCTGTGGGATGCAATGAAAGCATATGTAAGAGAGATCTTCATAGCCTACACTGCTAATAGGGAAAAAGAAGAGAGGGGAAATGAAGGGCCTTAATGGAAAGATTAGAGAAGCTGGAAAACCAGCAAAAGGATGAGCAAGATGGAAAGGAATTAGCTTCGCACAAACACGAGATTAATCTTTTGGATCAGGAAGAAGTAGCTCAAAATTTACAATATATAAAACAAAATTATTCTGAGCATGCGAATAAACCGGGAAGGTGGTTGGCATACAAGTTAAAGAAGGAAAATAAAAAAAGAATGATATATCAATTAGAGAATAGAGAGGGAGTAATAGAAACAGAACTCGGGAAAAAAAAGGAAATTGCAAGAAAATATTTTGAAAATCTTTACGAACAAGAAACAATTGAATTAGACAAAATAGAACAATATCTGAAAGAGGGAATACAATACTGGAAATCCAAAAAGAGGCAAGGATTTTCATGCATGCGTGAAAAATGTCATGCATGCGCAGTAAAAAAATGGTTTTTGGCCTGTAGGAGCGGCGGAGAGGGGCAGGGCCAGCCAGGGGTCAGTTTTACCGGATCTTAGAACTACCGGTGACATTAACAACTGGTTCTATAGAACCGGAGAGAACCAGTAGAATCCCACCCCTGACCACAATCCATTCAGAAATGGGCCACACAGGTGGCAGGCAAGCACGTAAATGTGCAGCTCCATTTGTGCACGCATAAAGCTGCACTTGCGTGAGTGGCAGGCATGTCCACTGCTTGCACAAATGGAGCTTCACATGTGTGTGTCAGTGTCCGTCGATTGCACAAATCACATCCAAGCACATGCACCTCCCCCATCACACAGAACCATTTCCGCTCCCCACCCCACAAAGGTGCTTTAGATCACAGATGGCAAAATGTACAAGCCCAGATTCAAACCCAGAAACAGATTTCTCTAATTAAAGTGTTTACTTTCACATGCTGTCTTTGCGCAAAAGGCTAAAAGTAGCATCCATAACATTGTGTCCTCCAGCTTTCACAAACAAGCTGGGGGCAGGGGGCAGTTTGGACTCAAAGATGCCTGCCCCAGTCACCCAGTAAAATTCCTTGGTAAAGACTGGACTTGAAATGACCCGGTGACACCCAGGTACCTCTAGCTAGCTGAACCCTCCAACTCTAGGCATGATGTAGCTCTGCCATCCATGGTCACTGTAATGCTCCATTCTTTGGCTTCTACCCCCAACAGCTTTTTCTGGGGCAGGAGGAAGAGTAAGATTAGATGGTGCAATTCAAGGTCTTCCTGGTTAGCTTTAAAACCCTGTGCGGCTTGGAGTTAGATCTGGCCTTAAAAACTTACCTTTGCCATTGAGTTTGGTGCCCTCATAGATATATATATATGAGATATGCAGCCTGTAAATTTATTAAATAGAAAACGGTTTTCTTGATCAACTGTGGATCAAGTGGGTGATGTTTCTTTCAGGTGTCTCTATCAATGTGCCTGTCCTATGGAACAATCTCACTGTGAGATTTGGGTGGCCCAAATCCTATGCAGTGTTTTGGAAAACCCAGAAGATTTGGTTGTTTCTTCATGTGCTACGATCAGGTTGTTAGAGGAAGCCAGTATGTGTATTTTATCTTTAGATTTTAGTGGATTTTTTAATGGTGCCTTTGCTATGCTTTCAATCAGTTGTCTTTTTCTGCTATGTTTATTCTATTTTTTGTTACTGCACAAAATGCTTAAAGATGGGTGCTATCTTTATGTGTAATAAATAATTTAATAAATATGTTTAATAAATAGTTACAGGCTTGAAATAAGAGACTGTTTACTTCTTTGGAGGATGAAGAAAATAACTTGGCTTAAGATAAAATCTTTCTCAAAATGAGTTTTGACTTGTAGTTACTAAACAGACACATCTATGTTATTCTCTTGGCAAAGCAGTTCAGAAGTGGCTTGTTACTATCTTTTTCTAGAAGGTATTTTCAACTTCCCACTCCAAGAAGTTCCTAAAATTTCCTAATTATCTTACTTTCAACAATACAACTCTTTGTAGTTGTTTTCATTGATTTCTTCTCTTGATAAGATGAAGGTCAAGATATTAATTAATTGAATTTGTTCATAGTTTCTTAGAAATTCATCAATATAAATATAACCCTTCTAGCAAAGAACAACAAGCATAGATGCTGTATTACCACCCATATTGCACAAGCTCCACATAAATGAGGAGCCCTCTGAGTCCACTTGTTTTCTTGCAGACATTTCATTACCCAAATTAGGTAATAACATCAGTGCTACATCATCAGTGCTACTGCGTCAGGTAACATTATCAGTGTAGCACTGATGATGTTACCTAGTTTGGGTAATGAAACATCTGCAAGAAAACAACCAAGCTCAGAGAGCACCAAGGCTCCCTCAATTCTTCTCTAAATTCACCTTTGAATCTTTCCTTACTACCATTCACATTCAGCTATCAACAGCCTATGAATTCCTGCGTTTATGGTATTCAATGGAACAGAGGTGGTATTCAGCAGGTTTGACCAGTTCTGGAGAACCGGTAGTGGAAATTTTGAGTAGTTCAGAGAACCGGCAAATACCACCTCTGACTGGAGATTTTACAGTATCCTTCCCCTGCCACGCCCATCAAACCATGCCCACAGAATCGGTAGTAAAAAAAAAATTGAATCCCACCACGGCAATGGAAGGTGTTAATTCTACTATAACTTGCATACTGTTATCTACATCTCACCAATTATGGTGTGTATATATTGCTTAATTAAAGCATGTCCATTCTGGAAATGGAATGTAAATAAATGGATTGACATTCTATATCATAAAATGAGACAACAAGAAAACAGTGGAATTGCAATTGACTCCTTATTTACCTTGAATGAAAAATAATACTTGAATATTGCCATCCAACTATTTTGCTTCCTGGGTCTCTTCAGGGTTTGGATAATACTGGGCTTTGGTTATCCTTCCTGGTTATCCTTCCTGCCTTCCTACCCTTTGAGTGGAGTGACTATAACTTTAATAAATAAATACATAAACTATTCTCCATATAGTGAATACAGTCAGGACACCCTAACAATAGAGATCTAATTGGTACTGACACTTGCAGTATTTGCATATTAATTGATTTTTTTTCTTTCACTGCATTGTAAATATCCCTGACATATGACTTGTCTTTTATCCCTTGTTGTGGATTACCTTGTGATTTCTTACCTTTTCCTGTTTTTCAGCATTATATACAAGGATCAGTTGTAAGTGGTTCTGTGTGCTTTAAAATTTTAGATTAACCAACCAACCAACCAACTACCATCAAGAAAAGGCCACAGAAATGAAAATGTTACAATAATCATTGCTTGCTATATCCACTAGATGTCCTTGCACTACACAGATTTGTTTGAACATCACTGGATAAACAAATGTGTGAGCCATACAGACAAGATTTGCATTCTGAATCAGCACATACATTGTAAGCAAAAGTATTCATTCTGAGTGTAGTACAGATCTGGTCTAATGATTGGGTGTTAGCAATAATCAGAGGAAATTATTGACATCTTTATAATATGTTAATTTTAGGACAACTAAGTAGTTTGGAGCATACACCTCTATGCACAAAAGCCAACTTTATCTTGACTTTTGAAGGCAGACAGGAAATGATAATAACATTTTGCTCTGAATAGAAAAGATTTTTGTGACACTGGGTGCTCTAAGATATTCAAACTTCCTACTATCTTTTGCTAGGAGGTAAGAGGCAATGAGGAATGTTTCTTTCCTTTGAAGTCAAGAATGAATCTATGCCACCTCTAGAAATAGGAGAGCTTAGCAGATACTTTGGAAGCAGGTCTAGGGACCTGAATCCCCCTATCTGCCCATTGTTTATGTTATGGTATAACAATAACAGGGTAAATACTGCATGAATCTGATGAAGTGGACCTTACTCGATAACAGCTTGCATCACAGCCAATGTGCCCATTTTTAAGTGGTCACAGTACTCTCACCAGAATCTCAGAATCATTCCAGACTTTTGGTTGTTAAGCAAGATGCATACATGAGCACTTCACTCAATGACTGCAATCCTGGCTCTTCCAGTTGTGGTTTTTTTTTAAAATTCATATTTATATCCCACCCTTCTCCGGAGACTCAGGGCTTACAATTTTGGGATACAACCCAATGCGCTTAGCAATAGCCTTCATTCCATTGTATATGCCTGCTTATTACTAAGTGGCATTTTTACAAAGTCAGCTTATTGCCCCCAACAATCTTGGGTCCTCAATTTACCTACCCCGAGAGGATGGAAGGCTGAGTCAACCTTGAGCCTGGTGGGATTTGAGCCTGCAATAATTACAGGCAGCTGGAAGTAAGTGCTAGGCTCTTAACAGCCTGCACCACCAAGCCCAACCACCAAGGTGGTTGTTAAGCAATTGAGCAAGTTGTTAAATGGAGCATCAGGAAGAGGGCTGTCTCCCTGTCCCACCATGACCAGGAGACCAGAATAACAGATAATCAGTGTTGGAAGCAACCTTATGGGTCACCTAGTCCAACCCCCTGCCCAAGCAGTAGACTCTACACCATTTCTGACAAATGGCAGTCCAATCTCTTCTGGAAAGTCTCAAGTGATGGCGCTCCCACAACTTCCGAGGGCAAGCTGTTCCATTGGTCTCACTGTCAGAAAGTTTCTCCTTATTTCCAGGTTAAATCTCTCCTTGTTCAGTTTCCATCCATTATTCCTTGTCTGGCCTACAGGCACTTTAGAAAATAGCTTGACCCCTTCCTCTCTATGGCAGCCCCTCAAATATTGGGACACTGCTATTGTGTCTCCCCTGGTCCTACCAGAGTCCTCTCTTAGTTCCACTACTCGAAGTTCCACTTACTTTTGCATTTTTTTCCTGCCATTGCAGGCACTCTCAGCCAATAAGAAGCACAGGTGGACTTTCCTACCACGTGATGTCATCCGGCAAGTGGGCCTCATTCTTGCCATTGATAGAAGATTAAGTTAAATTAAGGAAATCATTTTAGTTTGGTTGCTTGCTTCTTTCTATTCTGTTAATTGTAAAATAAAATAGGGGACATAAAAGGATTACAGTCCAGTATATTTTAGGGCAATCAGATTGAAAAATATTTTTGATTTTCATTACATTACTTTCCTCATACATATCTCTTTCAAATTTTTTAAAGTTATACTGAATATTGTATTTTCCACTTTGAACAAAATACTAAAGTTAATACTAATTTATTTATTTATTTATTTATTTTTTGGACTTGTATGCCGCCCCATCTCCGAAGACTCGGCTCTCACAACTAAAAACAACAACAATAAATAATTAAAAAAGAATTAAACCATTCACAAGCCCAAAAAGTTACAAAACTAAAATTTACAGTAATTTAAAATAATTTAAAACCCCCCCCCAGGGAGGGGTCACAGCCCGGATTGGTCAAACAACCAGGTCTTCAAATCATGGTGGAAGGGGCGGAGGTCAGGGGCCAGGCGGAACCCCAGGGGAAGTTGGTTCCAGAGGTCAGGGGCTGCGGCAGAATAGGCTCATCGCCAGGGGACCGCCAGCCGACATTGACTTGCCGATGGGACCCCGAGGAGTCCTTGCCTGTGTGCTCGCACAGGGCAGTTGGCGCTCGATATCAGCAGGAGTCGCTCCCATAAGTATTGAGGACCCATGTCATAAAGGACTTTGTATGTTAAAACCAAAACCTTGAATCTCACCCAGAGTGCAACCGGCAACCAATGCAGGCCGCACAGGAGGGGGGTAATATGGGAGAATCGGGAAACTCCCATCACCACCCGCGCCGCCACATTCTGCACCAGCTGCAGTCTCCGGATGGTATGCAAGGGCAGTCCTAATAGAGAGTGTTGCAGTAATTGAGTCTAGAGGTAACAAGGGTGTGAGTGACTGTGCGCAGGGCATCTCGGTCCAGAAATGGGTGAAGCTGATGAACAAGGCGGAGCTGGGCAAAGGCCCCCCTGGCAACGGCCCCCACCTGCTCCTCCAACCGGAGCCGTACATCCAGGAGGACCCCCAGATTCCACCCCCTATCCACAGGGGGCAACACCTCTCCCCCTATGGCCAAAGATGGATATTCCTGACTGGGCCGAGATGCCGGTATGCACAACCACTCAGTCTTGGCCGGGTTGAGTCGAAGCATGTTCCCGCTCATCCAAATCCATACCGCATACAAACACTGGGTCATCAGGGAGAGGGCATCACTGATCTGGTTCAGGGTGGAGATGTACAGCTGAGTATCATCAGCGTACTGATGGTACTTCACCCCAAAGCCACAGATGATCTCGTCCAGCGGCTTCATGTAGATATTAAATAAAAGAGGGGAGAGGACTGACCCCTGAGGGACCCCACAAGTGAGCACCCTCGGGGCCAACCTCTGCCCCCCTGCCAACACCGATTGCGACCACCCCGAGAGGTAGGAGGTGAACCACTGAAGAACAGTGCCCCCCACTCCCAACCCCCCGAGGCATCGCAAAAGGATACCATGGTATTGAAAGCCGCTGAGAGATCTAATAGGACCAGGACAGAAGAAAAACCCCTGTCCCGCGCCCTCCAGAGATATCCATCAGCGCGACCAATGCCATCTCCGTGCTGAAACCGGGTCAGAAGCCTGATTGGTATGGATCTAGGTAGTCCGCTTCATCCAGGAAGAGTGGAAACTGCCGAGCCACCACACTCTCAACAACCTTCGCCAAGAAGGTTGGAGACTGGACGAAAGTTGTCTAACACGGTCGGGTCCAGGGCAGGCTTCTTCAGGAGGGGTCTCACCACCGCCTCCTTCAAGGCAGAGGGAAAAACACCCTCTCTTAACAAAGCATTGACAACTGCCGGAGAGCAGGTGGCCTCCCTGGAGGCATAAGCCAACCAGGAAGGACACGGGTCCAACAGACATGTGGTGGAACTCAGCCGCCGCATAGTCCTGTCCACTTCATCCTCGGAAACAGGATCGAACTCATCCCAGATCACACTGGCCAGACTACTTGTATCCTGTTCCTCAGACCACTGCAAATCGGAGGACAATCCACTCCGAATCCGGGCGATCTTGTCTGACAGATATTGACCAAATTCCTCAGCCCTTCCCACAATGGGTCCACCCCCTCCCCTGCATGAAGGAGAGAGCAGGTAACCCAAAACCGGGTGGCTGGGCAGTTATCTGCGGACGCTATGAGGGTGGAGAGATAAGACCTTCTCGCTGCTCTCATAGCTACCAGGTAAGTCCTAATATGGGCTCTTAGCTGGGCTCGGTCGGATTGGGAGTGGGTGGACCTCCACCTGCTCTCTAAACCCCTCCGACGACGCTTCATCTCCTGGAGCTCCTCAGTATACCAAGGAGCCATCCGGGATCCATGGCATGTGAGGGGACGCATGGGGACAACCCTGTCGAGGGCATCTGACGCAGCCTGTTGCCAAGCAGCCGCCAGATCCTTGGCAGAGCTGTGGGCAAGGGAAGAGGGAAAAAAACCCAGTTCCGCCTGGAACCTCTCAGGGTCCATCAGGCGTCTGGGACGGAACCATCTAAGTGGCTCCTCATCCCAGCAGTGGGGGACGGCCTGTTGGAAGACCAGCCGTAGGAGATAGTGATCAGACCATGGAACGGGCAATGCTGTAAAAGTGGCTTGCCCTCTGTCACTACGCCACTGCTCAGAGACAAAAACTAGGTCAAGAGTGTTTCCCCGTGAGTTGGGCCTTGAATCAGTTGTCAGGCCCATGGCTTCCATAGAAGCCATGAATTCCTGGGCCAAACCCGACGCCCCCAGGAGGGCAGATTGAAATCCCCCAGGACTATAAGGCCCGGGAACTCCACCGCCACCCCCGAGAGGACATCGAGAAGCCCAGGCAGGGCTGCTGTCACACAGCTGGGGGCAAGATATGCGAGCAGCAAGCCCACCTGACCGTAAGGCCCCCACCTCAGGAGGAGGGTCTCACTCCCGGCTATCTCTGGAACTGTGACCTCCCTTGGAAACAAGGTCTCCCGAATAACCACAGCCACCCCCCGACCCCTTCCCTGGGCCCGTGGCTGGTGCAAAACCTGGAAACCCAGAGGGCATAGATCAACCAGAGGGACCCCTCCCTCTGGGCCCAACCAGGTCTCAGTGATACAAGCCAGGTCCGCAGCCTCCTCCTCAGTGATCTCACGGAGGAGGGAAGACTTATTAGCCACGGACCCGGGATTAAAATACACCAGTTTAAGCCCAGGGGTCCCAGTTCCTGTGCCCCCTAAGGAGGAGGCCATAGGGTCGGAGCATGCCACCACACAAAGATGGCGGGTACGCGCTCCCAGCACATAGTATGGCCCTATGCCTTGATGTTTCCTGCCAATCCCAACCACCCTGGGAATCGCGGTCCCCACCTCACCCGGGCCCTGCCGGCCCCCAACCCCACCCCCCCCTGCCAGGCACCAGGCTGCGACCCACATCCCTGGAATCACTACCCACCCTCCTCCCTAACCTTCTTAAAAATTTGGTTAAAAATTTGACTAAAGGGGCCCTAGTGACCCTCTTTTTCATATTAATAGAGCCCCACCCATACCCCACCCCCTGCCATGCCAAAGTGCTAAAGTGAATCAAACAAGTGTTGGTATGGAGAAGTGAGTGTGATTGTGTGTATGAGTGACAGAAGCTATTCAGGGTAGTTAGTCTGTTCAAGGCACATTCTTCCACACATGGAACAAGTAATGGAATAAATGGGTGTACACTGCAGTGATGTCATTAAAATGTATCACAAAAATGGCCTAAGTAAAAATGCATCCCAGACATGATTCTTCCAATGTAATATTTTCCAGATGTATATGGCTCCCACATCATAAGATTTCAAATCTAGGACATAATTGCATATTGTCCTATTAATTTACATAATACTACATAATGTCCATATTAATTTGTGTATTTTTAAAATCATTTAACCCAAATGACCCCATTTTATATATTTGGGCAAGTTTTATTGTTTCTTAACTTTCAATCGTATGTAACATTCTTTTTTAAAACTCAAATCCCTTTATTCCATTTGGATAGCAAATAATATAATCACAAATCCTATGTGACCACCTGGAGTTGGGCAGGGAGCCTGAAGTCAGTGAAGGATCCATTGGAGCTAGGTTTATGTTGTCTAGGGAATTCTGGGAGCAGAAGTCCACATATCTGAAAATGACCAACATTGAAAAATAATGCACTAGAGTAATAAAGTGTGTTTACAGTGCTCACCATTTTAGCAGTTGCCTCTCATGGGTGGCTCATGTTTAACTTGAAGGAAATCAACTTTGGAAGACTTGTTTTTCACATATGACTTTTCAAGAAAATTAGGATTTGAATTAAAAGATCTGGTAAAATAAGACTAATACATTCTGCCTATTCTATGTTTTAGTCTTAAATTCTGCATGCTTTATTCAAAATGAGGTTCTGTTTTGATGCTACAAAAATGCTTTGATGTATGAAGTTGCTCATAACTGATAAGCAGTTGTAAGTACTAACCAAGTTGTATGATCACTAACCAACCTTCAATTTTTTGTGCCTCGGCTTCTGTTGGTCAGTTCTGTTGATTCAGGTTGCATGACATGCTATGGATGACTAATTTGGAGAGTGGGAGGGGTTAGTATGTGTTCAATGTGTTGTGGGAACTCAAGCTTCATCTTAACTTGTAACTTGCAGCAAAAATCAATCTTCCTAAATCAACGCTCTCCCAACACAAATACAGGGTTTCCTAGTATGTAGCCCTATTCTGGGATTATCTGCTTCAATCTTAAAAATTCTGAGTTGAACAAGGATTTAGGAGAAGAGTCTAACTCTCAATATTCTCTCTCTATGGTCACAGTGGGAGACTGATGCAAGAAATAAGCAAAGCAACAAATCTTGTTTGCTACAGTTGCTATGAGCAGAAGAAGTGGCAACCTGGGCTGCTAAAGTCCTCGAAAAGCTGGTTGGTCAGCTTAAATTTAAGTCCCATCTTAAATCTGGGTGTTTGGAGGACTTCAAGGTCACAAACCTGGAGACTTTCTTTTTTAACTATCTGGTAGACTTAAAATATGTGGGAACTACAGTTTATCCCATGGCTGAAAATTCTCAGCACTATAATCCTAATCCATCTATTACAATGATCCCAGTTTATATTGTGTTCCTACAATGGCAATCCAATTTCTATGAAAGCATGCAAACCAGATGTCCAGGAAAAGCAGAAAGCTAATGGTTGTCTCCTTAAAGCTGTGACAGAGAGAGAGAGAGAGAGAGAGAGAGAGAGAGAGACAGAGACAGAGACAGAGACAGAGACAGAGAGACAGAGAGAGAGAGGCTTCTTTGAGTCCTGAAGTAATTAAGCAAGTAAAACCCTGTGTAATTGATTTTACCTTCCTTAAAATGAAGACAAATTAAGTTTAGCAGATCAGTATAGCTTCCCTGATTCCAGCAAGGAGAATTAACAAAGTATTATAACTTTATCATTAGCACATTAATTTTTAGCTATACCATTAGATAATGCATTGCATACGTGGTCAGAATCAGCAGGCTCAAAGGACTTGCAAAGTCAGAAGTTACACAAACAATGTGATTTCTTCAAATTGCCTTTTCCAAATTAAGGGTACATCATCAATATTCCTTATATCTATTGGGGTGAAAAATCAGGGTTATGCCAGTCTAACAAGAGTGTGGCTTATCTATATTTTCTTCACATTATCTCTTGTTTATGATTAACTCCCAGTAATAAAATCCACTATAGTTGTCACCAACCTCCAGGATTCCCAATGGGTTAGGTCATTAAATGCTTAGCAGATTATGAAAATTGAGTTAATTAAATCCAGAAATGGTACTGGTTTCTAAATTAAGTCTTATTTATAGAACTATATAATGAGTTGTAGGACCGTTAGTGCATATGATTAAGTAGCGAATGTAGGTTATTTTATCATACCTTAGCAGACAGAACAGATAGTGACAACACGACTCCCTTAGCAAAATTCTGGGTGGTATTTCATACAAGATAAAAGTATGATCTCTTCTTTCTTTATGCACTTGTGAAATCAAATTAATCTAACTTGCTGCAAAATATCTACCAGGCCCCAACAGACATAAAAAAGAGCTATTTTTCAAATTAAAAAGCTTCAGAAGTCATTTTGTCCTTTTAACTGGGAAAAAAGAGATGGATCACAGGACCTCTGCATATCAAGCATGTGCTCCAGAAATGATCTAGTATTTATTTAGAACGTCTTTAGGGCAACAGCATTCTTTGGTGAGAGATGGACCATGGCCTCCCATCTAGTCTTCCATTGTTACATCTCAATTCCTTTCCTTTTTTCATCGCTTAGACCGAGTGATTGCCATACTTTGGCTGTATAATGCCTGGAGATGAAATAAATATTTATATGATCAAAAATCAGTGTCCAAAACAACAAAATAGAAAAACATGGCCAACAGTATCTCAAACCACTCAGGAAAAGACACTGTCAGGAGAATAATTTGGAGTTCCAACTGGAGGCAGGGTTGCGCAAGAATAAATAAAAATGAGGTCCTGTGAGCTGTGAGGAAAGAAGAAATATTTATTCCTAAAAGTAAAACAGTTTGCATTTAGGGCGAGCAGCAGAGAAATGGGGTACAGTGGCAAAGAGGATATTTTTATATAACCAGAGAGAAATTTACTTCCTTCACTGTAAGGAATGGATCCAGGATATGAATCTGTTAGATATTTTTGAAAAGTTTCCTTGTTCTAACAATGAGAAGATGAAACAATACTGTTTCTGTATGGTCTAGATTTGATTGTAAGCTTAAGGATAAACTTGTTTTTATATCACTGTAGTTATTACATGGAACTTTTTTCCTCTTTCTTTTTTCTGTTAATTATTTTTTAATTTTTTTCTTATGTTTTATTTTGAGCACTATAATATAGTTAGGTTTTCTTTTTTCACTGCATACTTTCTTTCTTTCTTTCTTTCTTTCTTTCTTTCTTTCTTTCTTTCTTTCTTTCACTGTAATTTTCAGTAAAAAATAATTAGGGGACTGGTAATCACCATAATTTTAAGCTACTGTCTGGAAGTGATCATTCATCCTGATGGCCAGATGATCTGTCCTCTTCCTGGAAATCCATTAGGAAACAAAAGGGAGAGGGAAAAAAGCTGGGGAGGAGAAGGGGGAAAAATAGTCAGCCTGACTTGGAAAGGAAAATAGGAAAAAAAAACTATATTTGGTTTTGGACTTGGCTTTCCCCCATCCTTAGTATATATTATATTTACAAGGGATTTTTTTCCCTTCCAAAATAATAACCATGAACTGGGAGGGAAAGGGTTGTCTTAACATTTGCTGAGAAAAATAGAAGATATTATTGAAAGCAATCTAGTGGTCCTGAGGGGTGCAAATGACCACCAAATTTGCTACTGAAAAGCTTAGTTCTCTCGAAAATTAGCCTTCCCTGCTTGCCGGCTGCTAACCATAGCCTGCTTGCCTTCTGAACCATATCAGCAGTGGTGGTATTCTTAAGGTGACCAACTTGCTTTACAATGAAAAGGAGGACACAAATAAATTGAAGAAAAAAAACAAAGCCACTTGTGTGTGGTGCACTCTTGCACATGGTGCACTCTTACACGCGGCACACTCTCTCAAAACAATTTTCCTGTGTGGAGCGCATGCATCTCATAATCGCGTCTCATCGCATTGTACCAAGCCTTAACGAATCGTCATGTCAAATTCAAATACGTCACATCACACACAACGGATCAGCTCAGCATCGATCAAATATGGAGATTTACAGATTAGTCTTCAAATATCAAAAAGGAAGACATGTAGGAGGACACTTTTCGAGGGAGGACAGAACTTACAAAAGGAGGACTGTCCTCCCTAAAGGAGGACGGTGGGTCACCTTAGTATTCTACCAGTTTGGCCCGGTTCAGTCAAACTGGTAGCTCCGAGGATCATCTGTGAGCAAACCGGTTTGCTCTGATGATCAGCTGCTGTTGGCTCCTCAGCCTGCCTCTCTATTTTTACCTCCTCTGAGCTTTGCATCATCAGCTGCATCAGCTGATTGCTGCAGCTGCAGCTGTTTAACACACAGGGCTTGCAGCAAATGCTGTGCACACACAAAGCACACACAAAGCACACGCTCACACCAAACTAGTAGGAAAATTTTTTGAAACCCACCATTGCATATCAGAATAGGCCTTTTGCTTTCAGTTCCCAATGTAGACAGTCCCTCCCTTTCCCTGCCTCTGCCTCCATCTTGTGTTCTTCATTTTTTGAAGTTTCTTTCAAAAGGAAAGAGGAGAATGGGGCTATATGCATATTCCTTGGAGATTTATTCTGAGGAATGATTTGAATACACAGGCAGGATCCCATTACATTTATAAACTTAGTGTATTATTTTACAGGCCATTGAGTTTAATCTGTTATTAAGTCAATTGCTATTAATGTTTCATTTGTTTTTTGTCCCATCTCTCCTCTGTGTGGAGTGTGGCCTCTAGCAAATAGAACAAATATGTAATATATGCATAGGAAGGACTATACAAAGCACAAAATGTGGCAGCACAAATGAAGTGTCTCCCACTGAAGGATTAAAGCAGCCTAAATCTTTCAGCTGCTTCCAAAGTTACCTCAGTTGTGTGCACAAGGAATTGTGTATGGGATCACCAGTAAGGTAAACTGCCTGGACATGCATGTAATTGCACAGGCAACTTGGGACAGCCTCCTGGAGTTCTGCAAGCTTTCTAAGGACACCCGTCAAACACAAGAATTCAGGAACCAGAGACGCTTGAATGAATAGAAATTTATTGCATGCTAATACTTTCTACAAGAATCTGAGTAAATTGGTGGTAAATTAGAGTCAATGGAACTCAAAGTAGGTTGGACTTAGATCTTTTGTGAGTGTGAAGGGACTAAAGGGACTGATAATGTGTTTGACCCTTTCCTAACCCTAACCCTAACCCTAACTCTAACCCTAACCCTAACCCTAAACCTAACCGTTTCCTCAGGCTCCACCTGGTCATCTCCTATGACACCACAGCTTAAAACTTTGAGGAGCCTTGCTCATTCTAACATGCCTTGTGATGTAAGGCTTTTTAATGTTTTGCACAGTTCTGTCACCGATATGCATATACAAGTGTATCATAAGGTATGCTTACCTTTGGTGGCAGGAAAAAAATTTAGGACTTGTTTCAGCTGGCATTAGCAACCCTAACAAGGATTGACAAGGTAGGGAAGCCTAGAGTTGAATAGGATTTTTTGCCTGGGTTTATTATTTCTTTTCTGTCAACCTTTCTGTGGAAGTAGTCATCTTAAATTCAGGATCGTACAGCATACAAATGGGAGAAGATTAGAAAAACCTGCTTTTCACTAAAGACTATGACATTTCACCTGACTTCATGATGTCCCATTCTTCATTTTCAGAAAGATTTTTTCAAAGGAAATGACAAGACTTTTGCTTATCCGATCCATCTATGGACCACATTTGTATTACCATTTTATCCAAGCATAAACAATACTTGGTAGTTTGTTATTTTACAGTATTCATAATGCATTCTAGTCTGGGACTTTGGGTAGTGTATAACATCAGTGAAAATAAAACCACCCCGCTCCCACCCCATCCCGGGTAATAGATAAAGTAAATCAGAACAAATCCTATACTAAAAATAATCACACAAAAAAAGATACATCTCAAATAAAACCCAAGACTGGTGCCCATAGTCAATAAGCTGGGACCAAAGCACACTGGAACAAAACAGTTTTAATCTGTTTCTGGAAATTACAGCAAGGTGGAGCTGGATATACTTCACTGGGACAGAGTTATATATTGTAGAGACTATTGTAGAAAAAGACTGTTTCTGAAATACAAATTATTATAGTATACCAAGTATATTTCTTATGAAAAATGAGTCTTAAAATACAGTAGTCACAGTGTTTATAGGTTATTCTATGTTGGAAGGGATTTAACACATCATCACCACAAAGCCAACCATAAATTGATTTGAGAAGAAAAAAGATAATAGTTCAATAGCATGTTCTGCATATGCAGTACAGAGATAAGACCACATAATTTCATAATGTTGCAATAGATTGCCAAATCAGTTAACCACAATGTTGGCAAGGACCTTCCCATCATTGGTTTCAAACATTGGAGTGCCAAACAGACTAGGGCCAAAATGGACTATCTGAGAACACAACAGAAAATGTATTAGTTGCAGTGCTATTAGTGAGTAAGGATACCTGCAATGTTGTTCTATGGTTTCCTTTAGTAGAATTGTGGATTCTGAAATCTTGCTTGGCACATGTGAAAAATGGTTGCACGGTATGTCAAGAGAGTTCTCTCCTGCTTATCTTAGGCTCCTTCTCCATGTCATTGAAGTTTCAGTTGACATCTGTGGATACAGGTTTATCTGTCTTCTTGCTACTAGAAGGGGAAATTGGCAGGATTCAGGTCAATGCTGTCAAATATCTCAAATCAATAAATGTTGCAATTAACAGTGCTGTTGGCAGCACCTGGAAATATCCCATAAACAGGCAAATGGTACTGTAACACAAGTAACACAAACAGTAGAAATTATGGCCACATACCAGCCACCTTCTCTACAAAAGTCTTCAGGAGATGGCATACAATTCAAACAAACAAACAAATAAATAAATAAATAAATAAATAAATAAATAAATAGCAACAGAAAACCTGTAATGAATTCATTTCCAACAAGACCAGAAATATCTCTCTTTCTCAGTTTGAATTGACCACCAGCCCTTTAAAAAATAAACACAGATTTATCAGTCTTTTGAAATAACACATATTTAATAAAAGGACTAACCAGTGTCCAGAAGATTAGCATTTAATCAGGAGCCTGCATCTGTCAGGAACCTGAATAATGCCTGAATTTCATTTTGTGGAGTGCAAATTGGGCATTCTGCAGCCAGCCAGTAGGAGCTTGGCAGATACCAGGCCTTGACCACATCACCACTAAGCTCATGAATGAGGCATTGTAGATCATTCATATGACAAGATATATCAAGCGAAGTTGGAAAGCACTACTTTAGAAATTATTTCTAAAATTTCTGCCATCTCTAGAGTGAACTGGGAATGATACAATGGCTGCATCATGAGGGACATGTTCTCGAAAAATGATTAGAAGGACATCTTCATGCTATGGTAAGCAGGTTTTGAGAATGAGGCCATAAAGGAGCACTGTAGACATTCAGATTTATTATTACTCTTTTGCAGATGTCTTTAATCATCCCAAAGGTGCTTTTTTCAAGAGGCAACTAGAATTTCTGGTTTTTCTTTGAAGATGTTTCACTTCTCATCCAAGAACTGTAACATCTTCAAAGAAAAACCAGAAAGTTCAGTTGCCTCTTGAAAAAAGCACCGTTGGGACAACCATGGCCTGGATGACTGAGAATTCCATAGACATATGTCTTTAATGTTCTTAGTATTCACTTATCACATGGTAAGCCATTTAATGACTTCTAGGAATGCACAGGATGTCTTTCTCTTACTGAAAATCTCCAGTTGCTTCTGGTTTTACAGTATAATTACAGAATTTTGAACACCAGTGAAGCCCTTTCTGCTGCTTATTTCTAGAAATAGGATTGAGGATGATCATTAGCCTCTCCTTATTCCTAAAAGCCCAAGTATCCTAGTGAGGTTAATTAGGATGAAGGGAATATGCATTTTCATAAATGTGAACAATGACTCCTACAGATTGATTTTATGTGTTGCTCTATTATTATCATTTTTAGCTTTTTGCCTGAAATAGTATCCAGATTTGTCATTAGACCATTGTAGAAAGAAAAAGGTTCTCTGAGTATAGCCTTAGAAGCAGGAAGTTTCTACTGTGCTTTTTCAGCCCTATGATTAAAGGAGGACTATTCCATTGGTTAAATCCTTTGTTATGTCCTTTGGATGCTGACCAGCTGTGTGTGAAATCTAGTTATGCATGGAGAAGAAGCAGGAAGATGGAAAGTTAATTGAATATTTAACTAGAAGAAAGTTTAACTGAATTGAAGGACAAAAAGGGGATACCAACATGAAGGAAATGATATTCCAAGCTTCTCAAGGAGTTGCAGCCAATTGACAATAGTCAAGAAAAAAAATGCTGCTTCTCCTGCACTGGAGGTAGTAGTATGAAGAAAGATGGTTGGAACTACCTTCTGCCATCTTGACTAGTTTGGAAATATCCTTCATCATTTAAGAGTAAATTCAGCTCATCATTGTACCTGGCCAACTCTATCTGGGCTCAGAAGCTAATCATGGCTAGTAGTGGTGAGTTTGAAAGGTGAGTAAGGTTAATCCCAGAGCTGGGAACTCAGCAAATAAAAGCTAAATTCCCAAAAAGGCAATGGCAAACTACCTCCATGATGTTGTCAAGTGAATATAATGGAAATATCCATGAATGTACCAGGAATTAAAGTTAATTTTACAGAGACTTTTCCTTTATATGAGATAAAGTGACAATATATTATAAAAAGACTAAATGATTACTCTTTGTAAATTTATAGTCTCTTAAGCAAAGAACAACCAATTCCACTGCAAATTAATTGACATAAAAATATTAGATGGCTTGAACCTTTTCAAGGATTAAACAGAGATCCACATTTTTTTTCTCATGGCTCTGAGAAAGAACATTCTCAAATATAGAAAACCATGACTTGGCAGTCAAGCAACCAGAGGCAGAAAAGCAGCCAAACAATGGGGAGATATGTAGCATCTAGCCTGCCACATCTGCTCCGGATCTAATTTAGTCACACCTTCAAGTAGAATCCCTTCCTCAGAGCCCACTAGAACTTCAAGTCTTTTGGATGGAAAACCAGATACTAGAATGGTGGAGGATGCCCAGTTATTCCAAGAAGTCCCTGGCTTGTTAATATATTTTTGTTTATTCTTTCAGTCTCTGTTTATAGTAGTATCACTGATTATACATCTTTCCCTCTTATCTCTTATTTTATTATCTTTGTCTCTCAGTCATGTATATATTTCTATTTTAAGATGGTATTCTATACTTTTGATGAACTGTAGTACATAAAGGTCTATGTCAAAGTAAATTTGTTAATCTTTAATTGTAACAACACTCATCAGTTCCATGCATCTTCATGCCATATTTTGAAAAGAAAACCCAATAGGTCATTTCTTCCCTTGATATATGTGTCAATTATTTGACACTGAGATGGAGTGCACATATTTGTACAGAAACCTCTATTTGGTTTTGATTATTACCATGCAAGAAAACAATTATTAAATTTTCTTACTTTCTTTTTCACCAGTGTTGTTGTCATGGATAGCATGTCTATTCAGTAAATCATATTTGATTTGTGATTTTAGGAACCCTTTCCGATCTGGAAGCTGACTAATTGACATTTTGCTATTTATTATTGCTAATAATAATGACAAATAAGTCAACCCTTTAATAAGTATGGCAAAAGGTCTAAGTTTTTCAAACATAACATATCATCAGTCTTGGTCCCAAACCAGTTCATTAAGATTCTTTGATTTCCTGCTCTAGAATTGGTATTCAAGTTCTTAGCTTGAAAAGGGGCAGTCTAAGATCTGTCATTGTCTACCTCCAAAGATAAGATAGATTCTCCTGACCTTTGAAAGCCCAGAAAGAGCCATGTCTGGGGTAGACATTTCTGTATCATGTAAATCCTAAAACTCCTTATCCTTTCTTGATATGCCTGATCCAGGGAGAAAATAAAAAATGGCATCTATAATTTTGCTGTTGTTGCTGTTACTACTGATTACATTTGTTTGATAATGATAAGTAAATTATGAGCAAATCAGCAACTGAAGATTCAGTTATTCTGCTGAAGCACAATATAATGGCTCCTTGGGAATAAAGTCCCACTGAACCCACTGGAGTGTACTTCTGAACAGACATGGGAAGGAGTGCTCTGTAAATGCCATTCAGCCAAATTGGATACAAACAGTAGCCATCCAGTAAAACCAAACTGTTCAACTTGGTTGGATTTGCAGCAGCAGTTTATTAAGGTTCTACAGAATCAAATGAATATGATTGCCTTGCAGAGACAAGAATGATGTGCTAGAAAAAGGGAATTAATTTACCCAATCCTTTAACCCTTCAACCATTTTTTTCCAATTGGAGAGAAATAAGGCAGAAATAATTCCCTTTATATTAGAAGAACACATACTGCATGCATACTAAATATCTGTCAGTGTTAATGTTCCTGTCTTGGACCAAGTCTGGAATAACAGATGTCTTAGAACAATGGAACAATGCAAACTTCAAAGAAAAAATAGATTCTCAAGGCAGAGACATTTAGGGAGACCTGGTTACCAAGAACAAGTTTAACACTCAAGTACAGACCAGTTACATCCACGAGTCTTGAAGCAGTAAATGGATGTCAACACGGAATCTTTTTTTAGTGACTTTGTGAAATCATGGAAGTCAGGTATAGTACAAGAGGACTGAAGCAGGCCGGATGACTTACATTGGGATGAATTTCAAATTTTTTCCCTACCGGCTCTGTGGGTGTGGCTTGGTATAATAGTAATAGCAAACAGGAGCAACCAGAGGTGATTTTTTACAGATTCAAATCATCCCTACCACCTTTCCCAAGGTTGGCTGAGGTGGTTGAATTTCACCCCTGACTTACATGTCTTTAAAGAGAGCCAATTAGAGAGAATGGATCTGGGTAACTATAAACTATATCAGCTTGATGCTGAATCTGGGCAAAAGCTGGAAACAAAATTGGTATTACACAGTTGACTTGTGAGTATTTAAAATAGAAAATACTGTTTGGCAGGAACTACAATGGATTTACCAAGAGCAAGTCATGGCAAATGGACCTGATTTTCCTTTTTGTAACACAGTGGCCAGTTTACTTGAGCAAGGAAATGGGATGGATGTAGCATATTTTGACAGCAAAGCATTCAGAAAAATCTCCCATGAGATCCTAGTAAAGAAGTTAGAGCTCAATTATTTACTGAGCTCAATAAATGGATACAGAGCTCAGTAAATAATCATATACAATGCGAAAATGTCAAATTCTCTGTATCAAAATTGAACTGCATACTTGTGCTGGATTCTGTACTCTACAGTACTATACTATTAAACGTTCTTATAATTTAACTTAGATAATTAATATACTATGCCCAGGTTCGCCTGGTGCACCAGTTGTACCCCTATCTGGACCGAGACGTCCTACGTACGGTCACTCATGCGCTTGTCACTTCCTGTCTGGACTACTGCAATGCTCTGTACATGGGGCTGCCCTTGAGGACCACCCGGAGGCTTCAACTGGTCCAGAATGCAGCGGTGCGGGTTGTGATGGGAGTGTCCTGATACTCCCATGTTACACCCCTCCTGCGTGCACTGCACTGGTTACCAGTTGCCCTCCGGGTGAGATTCAAGGTGCTGGTTTTGACCTATAAAGCCCTTCATGGCTTAGGACCGGGATATCTACGGGAGACCCTGCTGCTAGCAAATGTTTCCCATTGTCCTGTGCACTCTCACATACAGGGCCTCCTTGGGGTTCCATCAGCCAGACAAGGGGTAGGGCCTTCTCTGTGGGAGCACCCACCCTCTGGAACCAACTGCCCCTGCAGCTTCTGGTGGCCCCTGACCTCCGCTCTTTCTGCCGGGGCCTAAAAACATGGTTGTTCCAACTCGTTGACCTGGACTAAGGGGTGTGTGTGGGAGTTTTAATGACTGTTTTTTAGTGTTTTAGAATATAGTTAGGTTTCTTATTTGATTTAATCTCTTTTTAATTGTATATTTGTATTGTTTTTATTGTACGCTGCCCCGAGTCCTTAGGGAGATGGGGTGGCTTAGAAATCCAAATAATAATAATAATAATAATAATAATAATAATAATAATTATTATTATTATTATTATTATTATTATTTATCAATTGAGTTGCAAGAGCGAACAGAAAATTTTTAAGAATTGTAAAAAAACACAAGGGGTGACTGTAAAGATTGCATAAATGAAAGAACAGCCTAAATCCCAAAATAAATTGGCTTTCTTCATCATAGCAATCTGTAGAAAGAGGCATCCAGTACTCTAAAATGCTAAGTGCTTACAAAAACCAAGTCCAGTTCTCTGTCTGTATTTTCTTTTAAAATTTTAATTAAACTGCATACTTTTGTGCTTTTCCCACAGTTATATCTCATTTGAAATATCCTCAGCTTGAACTTATAAGAGAGGTCCTTTTAGTTTGTAGATACTAGCTGCCCAGAGAACCATGTCTGGCAAAACTCTTACGTATCTGTAGTCTAAACTAAAGTGCTGAAAGATTAATCTTTTTTGGAGAATTGTGAGATTTTATGTTGGCATGTACCATGGAAATATTTGCTCAATGGTCTAATTCTGATATGGTAATTCTTCTAATCTTATCACTAAGCAGCAAAAAATCATCTCCACCTTGTTCCAGCAATGATGAATGAGAATACATGCCACATATGTATCTCACCACAATCTCTTCTCTCCTGAATAGTCAATCTCAACCTAGAAGTGAGGCCCAAAGTACTAAAATCAAACCATGTGCTTAGAGCTCAAAGCATTGCTAGAGACCTCACACACCCACTTTACAATCTTTTTCTGTTGCTCCACTCTGGGAGGAGGTTTCAAAGTATTTCTAGCAGGACTACCAGATTCTCTAACAGCTTTGTTCCCTGTGACATATGTCTGATAAACTCGCAAGATTCGTTTTTCTTGCCATGTCCATGTATACATCCGAACTAGACTGTGTTCTTTCTCTGTGTCATATAATATACATGGGTATATGCATCATTTTGTATTTATTTATTTACCGGTATTTTGTCATGTAGTGTATATTGGAGGTGGTGACTCTTTGAGAGCTATATGCAATGAAATTTCATTTTAATGTATGCCGATTAGTGTTGTTAGTACATTCAAAGTGACAGTAAAGTTATTCTAAGTCTAACTGACATATCTAACCCTGCAGGAATCAATCTCAACTTCTCTCTCAATAACATACTTTTAATGGCAACATAGTCCAGATTAATTTTTACATGAGCAAAGATTTTCAGGAAAATTCCCACCACTGAAATCCCATTGTTTAAGCCAAGCAGAAGCCAGTTCAAGGTCCCAAGCTTAAGTTACAGATGGATCACCTTCTGAAGAAACTATTCATATGTTTCTTGCCAATGCTCTGAGACTGGCGAAAGCTCAGAGGGAAAGTATGCTCCATATTGGGAGAAGATGTGATAAGTTGATTTGTCAATGTGTTATTCTTCCTCTCAAGTTCATTAGTGTTGTTTCTGAGTGGAATCCAATGATAAAGATTCAGCTTCACAGTGGATTCAGTATGGGTACTGATATGTTAGTAGCATGTGCAAGTGACTAGCTCAGACACAGAATAAATATCCTCTCTGACTGCAGACATCTTCAGTCGATATCTGAAAATGAAGTGTAGCTCCTACTCTTATGTACAGTAAAGGGATTCAAATCCCCAACTTCTCTCTCTCCTGGGAATAGAGGAAACATTTTGATTGTGTTAAATATTGAGACAGAACTGGAGGAGAAAACAGGAAAAAGAAGGAGAATTCTAGAACTAAGACAACTAGCAATGCTCTCCCCAGTCTTCGTTAAAAGATTCTGAATACACAGTAAGCTGAAAATTTCCAGGGAAACTGGGACACTTGCAATATTCCACTAATGCAGCCTTACAATAAAATAGAAACCTAGTCATGTTTCTTGTCTGGTTTACCTGGGAAGTTGATATCAAGCTTACATGTCTGAGGGTACATTCTCCTCATTGCCAATTTTGACCATCTGATCAATTAGAATCTCTCACCCTTATCTTGACTGATTGTTTTATAGGCAGCATCTCTTTCTCTCATCTGCCAGGGTCATCCATGCATTCCATTGCATTACATATGTCATTGCAACACAAGCACAAAAGGACAAAACTTGTCTTAGGACATCATGTAGCACATCTCAGCATTTTGGCATTGTCCAACTAATTGCAAATGCCCCTACTTTAGACTATATCCAAAAATATTTATTTTTCTTTATTTTTCAGTTCTTATAGGATAAATATATTAGGTACAACAGAGTCTTTTCCAAAATCAGTAACAGTAGCAGCCACAATCTTATGGTCCACTGGAACAATTCAGCTGCTTTTAAAGTAAGGGTTGACCTAACTTTTCTTTTTAAAATAAAATTTCATTTTGTTTATCCCTTCCAAGATTGATCCTGCTTCAAATAGTAATATCAAGAGAGCTGATATTACTAGTCATGTAAGCATCTGAGAATTTCTGGATTTGGGATAGAAATGTGAATGAATGAATGAATGAACTTCTTTTCCAGCAAGTATTCGTCTCCTAATGTCATGCAAACAAGCTGTTTACCTTCTAGAATTTGAACTGCAAGTGGAGAGGTATATGTCAGCTTTGGAAGCCATATTAGCATTAATATATTTATAAACAATGAAATAATTCCAACCAAATGAAAACTACAAATAATGAAAGTAGGGAATACAGATTGCTTAACAAAATCAAGGAAAGACTCTCCAAAACAACTTGGTCTTTAAAAGTTAGCAAGGAGACAACTAGACTGATCAAAAATGGGAGTTCTACAGCATCAGTGTTGCCATGGAAAAGCAATGGCTCCTCACTTCAGTTCTTGGACCTTCCAAATATATGAGATCAGCAGCAGTTTTTCTCTGCTCCTCTGGTTCCTCTTCCACCTGCCTCTCCAGGAGGATTCCCAATTCACAAACTTGGTCCCTCCCCATCAAAAAGCAATTTTGGTTTGGGATGGGAGGTCCAATTGATTGCTGAACTCTGTTCAGAAGCATGGAGTCCTTAATGGACATAATTGCTGATAACTGGAAAGATAAAATGATGTGATGGGTTTGGTATTGGACCAAAAACTGGGAGAGGTTTCAAGTCAGTCCATTTTTCTCTGCTCAATCTATCTCATATCTCTACATTTCTAAAGTGTAAAACCCAATAAATAAATAGTTATCCTGCACTTGATTCTGACCAACAGAGAGGAATTGTTTAACAGGTTGAATTTGGTAAACTGTATTATTCAAGATTCTACATACATACATACATACATAGATACATACATACATACATACATACACACACACACATACAGAGAGAGAGAGAGAGAGACAGACAGACAGACACACACACACACACACACACACACACACACACACATCCTTCATACCAAATCTTTTTCAGGACAAGCAATACTATTCAAAATGCAAAAAGGAATAGGAAATGGTAAGCAAGAGAAATTATAACCATGAGAAAACAGAAAAGGAAATAAAGCCAGATCTAGTTTGTAATATCATACATTTTTGTCTTTGCAAGCCAATATTACTTCCACCACAAATTCAAATCCTTTTGTTCTTTTTCTTCTTCCCTCTGTCTTTTTGAAGATTCCCTTCCCAATACATTTTTTTCACTCTTCCCCTTCATCTCTATTTACTCTTTCTTCATATATTCATATTTCTGTTTTGTATTTTAATTGTCATTACTCTCTTTATATGACCAAATAATCTCACTTTGAACTTTTATACTGGTCATTCACTTACTGGTATGTATTAAATCTATTTTCATTTAAATTTCCCTTCATTCTGTACATATTTCACACACTTCATATGTATTCAAACCCATTGCATTCAACTTATATTTATTCTCACTTCCATATGACAACATAAGAAAAGGTAAACTTTGATGTACAGCTATTTTCACTTATTTGAACAAATATTGCAATAGACTACATATCTTTTCACCAGCCTTTCCTTGTTTCTGGATGGCACCTACCAGGACTGATGTGATGGATTCCTGCACTTAGTGATTCAAACTAGATAGTATATAAAGTCCAACTTCTACATTCTATGATGTTTTGAAATAGACTTAAAGAGGATGCTAGGAATGAGAAAATCGGTTGTTTTGCACCATGAATCAGAACGCAGCAAGACCTATTTATTCTGCTAAGCATGCTTTTTTCATATTAATCCCAGAAATCATCAATTCGTTTTCAGCATGAAGTCTGTAAAAGGTTTCCAGTCTTTTATAAAGATGCTTATTGTTTCATCCCTAATCAAAAAGGTCAGTTTTATCATCTTTCTGCTAAATATTCTTAAAGAAAACAAGTCAACCCCAGATGATTTCATTGCAGAAAATGCAAGTGAACCTAAGTTGTGTTTGAAGCCAGTTCTACAAATGATTCATGATGATAATGGAATATACTGTACAATAGAGCTCAATTATATTGAAATCATTACGACAATCTTATGAGGTAATTTGCAAGCAAGTCAGTGATGAGCAGGAATTGAAAGATGAGTCTATCCCACAATCAAAGCCATTTCTCAAATAAGTATCTATTCAGTTTTTATGAACATTGCTGTTTTCCTTAACATCTGAACTCTAGGTAGTCAGTAAACCCAGTTAATTCCAGAAATTGTGATTCTCCATGGATCTGAACACCTCAAAAGTTTGGATATTTTTTATGAACACCTTTGTTTGTGTTAATGTGTCAACCTATCCAATGTAACTGTCTGGCAGAAATTTACTGTCTTGATTTTTAAAGGAATATTTTACTTCTTCTGATTTCTTCATTTGCACCAAACAGATCCATATCATCTCACACTTAGTTCTATTACAGTACAATCTTTGAATTTATTAGTCAGATGTATTCTTCACTGAAATAAGTTGAACTTACTTCCAGGATCATTCATAATCATATTAATATGTGTTATCTTGCCTTGTTGCCTTGCATTTTGTCAGAGGTTAAACTTCAAATGTCTTTTTCTGTGACAATTGTTGTCATAACTGGTTGCATTTATCTAAGTGTGTTAGGTTCGCATAGAGAGACAGGACGCGGAGTGCTTCAGCTCTTATTTATTGTGACTTTCAGCTCAGAACAGACCCGAATGGCTTAGCTGCGGCAGCTATTTATAGCCGGCTGCTGCGGCTGCCAACCAATCGCAGCACAGGAAACTCCCACACTTTTTACAACCACTCATTTCAAACTCTGTACTTCAACAACCAATCATTTCAAACTCTGCATACATAACAAAGTGGGTGTTTGCTTTCAGTATATATATCATTAAATTTTTCTGGGCTAGTAGAAATGCCAGCAATCTTTATATTCTACTATTTTCCACCTGCAAAATCTTCTTATTTTTGTGTAATAAATTAGAGCTTTGTGAGTTTTAAAATGGATTGGACAAGAAAAATGCTTACATGTATAGCAATAGTGCTTAGACTTACATAACACTTCATAGTGCTTTACAGCCCTCTCTAAGTGGTTTACAGAGTCAGCATATTGCCTCCCAATAATCTGGGTCCTCATTTACTGACTTGGAAGGATGGAAGGTGAGTCAATCTTGAACTGGGCAGGATCAAACTCCTGGCAGTGGAATGCAGAGTTAGCCTGCAATATTGCATTCTAACAACTGCATCACCATGGCTCTTTTTGTATAGCCTAAAGTCATTGATTGCATCTTCTCTGATTGACTTGTAATTTGTAGAAAGATGTTGGCTATTTGGCCAGTGGTATGCTATTTCTTCCAAAAGAGAAAAACTTTAGTAAAGTTAATAATATAATGACATATGAAAAAAAAAGCAATCTCCTTAACAGGTTTCTTTGGACAAAACACCCTGAAAGCTGAGACAGAATGAATGATAATTACCTATAATAGCAACAGTAATAACAATAACAATGACAACCCAGATGTCTTGGTTATATTTCTTGAAGTTTTATAATAATCATAGAAACACAGTATTTCTGACAGAAAAGGCATTTTACAGGTCCTGTCCGGTAAGGACTTGGTGGGTCCCAGAAAGCATGTCTTCTCTGGCATGGTGCCTGTTTTATGGAACATTGTCTGCCCTCCCCATACAATTAGGTTGGTTATATTTAAGAAGTCTCTCAATATTTTATTGTATCAACACTCTCTATTTAGGACTGCCCTTGCATACCATCCGGAGACTGCAGTTGGTGCAGAATGCGGCCGTGCGGGTGGTGATGGGAGTTTCCCGATTCTCCCATATTACCCCCCTCCTGCGCAGGCTGCATTGGTTGCCTGTTGCACTCTGGGTGAGATTCAAGGTTTTGGTTTTAACATACAAAGTCCTACACAACATGGGTCCTCAATACTTAAGGGAGCTACTCCTGCCGATATCGAGTGCCAACCGCCCTGTGTGAGCACACAGGCAAGGACTCCTCGGGGTCCCGTTGGCAAGCCAATGTTGGCTGGTGGTCCCACGGCAATGAGCCTATTCTGTCGCGGCCCCTGACCTCTGGAAGCAACTGCCCCTTGGGCTCCGCCTGGCCCCTGACCTCCGCACCTTCCACCATGACTTGAAGACCTGGCTGTTCGACCAATCCGGGCTGTGACCTCTCCCTGGGGGGTTTAAATTATTTTAAATTTTAGATTTGTTAACTATTTTTGGCTTGTGATCGGTTTAATTCTTTTTAAATTATTTATTGTCGTTGTTTTAGTTGTGAGCCACCCGAGTCTTGGAGATGGGGCGCATACAAGTCCAAATAATAAATAAATAAATAAATAAATAAATAAATAAATAAATAAATAAATAAATAAATATCAGAAGCATAGAGGGTCTGGGACCAGTGAGATTTTGAGATGGTTCCAGTTGTTAAAATCTGTTGCTCTCTTTAACTTTGGAAATTTTTTTGAGTAATAGTTTTTATATGTTTATTGTTTTTAACAACAATACTTCTTTGTTTATGCAGTCACCTTTTCATGAGATGGTGGCCATATAAATTTAATATATGATCAAATAAGTAGCACATAAATTGCTATTGAGAGTGTTATAATTAGATTGAGTCAAGTTAAGTTAGACAGGTTGATCACTGAAGAAAATCTTACACCATTTGTGTATTACAAATATAGTATTCAGGTATATTTGATATAAGTAACATCCTTTTGTATGCAATTATTTCAGACTAGAGATAGAATAGCCTGCCATATCTGAAAATTAAGGGAAAACTATTTTAAATTAGACATTTTGTTGAAAATGAGCAGGTGTTACTTTAGGGACATTTCTAAATAAGACCAGCATATTAAGAAGCACAAGTATTTTAGTCATAGCAATCAAACTGATCTGCCCATATTTATGAAATCATTTTTTTCATATGATTCTAGAATGACTTTGTTTGTGTTAACATCTACTGAGATGAATGCAGTATTATAGTCATTTTTCTATATTAGGGAAGGGTAAAATTCTAAAGCTTCTGAAATTTCCTTCTAGAAATATGACCATTTGTATCATTGGATTATGCCATGAGTTTGAATGCTAGGATTCAAAGACAAAATGTTAAAGAATAAAAAATACCAGAACTTGAAAAATAAATATAAAAAGATATTTCATGATTTCTCTCTGGGGAAAAGGTTCCCAAGATACATTGCCATTGTCAATCCTAAGAAGAGCTTTTCCTCAATCACCAGGAAAATTTATGAATATATAGAAAGGACTTAGAACTCAAGAGACTATAAGAGGGTGGTAAAACATATATGTTATATACTAAACATCCTATGTTTGTTCAGATATTTAGAAACTACCATCTCCGATTAACCCATAATTCTTAAATCAGTTTTGCATGTTTCAAACATGTCTGCTTTTATGTACATAAGAAAAAGGCATGAATGCCAATCTAAAATGATGATTAAGTTGATTGTTTCCCTAACAGACTGAAAGAATTAGTGAAAGGTGAAAAAGTGGTGAAAGATTGGGGCATAAATAGATCAAAAAGGGCACATGGAAGAAAAGGTTGCCCTCCGGGTGAGGTTCAAGGTTCTGGTGTTGACATACAAAGTCCTTCAAGGCATGGGTCCGGGATATTTATGGGTGCGTCTCCTGCCGGCATCGAGAACCAACCGCCCTGTGGGCCCAGAGGCAGGGCTCCTCAGGGTGCTGTCTGCGACTCAGTGTCGCTTGGTGGTCCCCCGGGGAAGGGCCTATTCTGTGGTGGCCCCCACCCTATGGAACCAACTACCTCTGGGACTCCGTTTGGCCCCTAACCTCTGTACCTTCCGCCATGATCTGAAAACCTGGCTCTTCAAACAGGCTGGGCTGTGCTGACCTCTGAGGGGGGGGGGTTAAATTTAGTCAGGATTGGTGGGTTTTAGTGCAATTTGGCTTGTAATATTTAATGTTATTTTTAGGTAGTTAATTTATTGTTGGTTTTTAGTTGTTAGCTGCCCCGAGTCCCTTTGGAGAGGGGGCGGCATACAAGTCAAATAAAATAAATAAATAAATAAATAAATTAATTAATTAATTAATTAATTAATAAATAAATAAAAATAAAAGGAAGAAGTGAAAGAATTTTCAGAATGAAAAGAATTATTTTACAGAATTCTACAAACAAATGTGGAATTAAACTAATGGGAACTATGAACAACGATATTTAGTAGAAATGAAATAGAAGCAGCTATAAATGGGGATAGAAAAATGAAATGAGAGACAGATATTAGTTGCAGAATGCATATAAAATGGTAAAGGTAATGTAGCCAAAAGGTGCAAGACTATATTAAGAGGAAGTGGAAGTGCAGATGAATGGGATTAATAAGGATCTTCTGGCAGATTTAATACAATTAAAATTAAAGGCTATGAAATGATTTGGGAATTCAGAAAGGAATAGTTTGGTGATTTGTAAGGAAATGACAATGCATTGAAGAATTGAAAAGAGATTTTGTAAATATTAGCTATGAGAAAAAGTAGAAAAAATGCTGTAAGAATGTTGAAAATAGCAATAGCAATTAGACTTATATACTCTTCCCAGTGCTTTCCAGCCTTCTCTGTGGTTTACAGAGTCAGCCTATTGCCCCCAGTAATCTGGGTCCTCATTTTACCAACCTCCGAAGGATGGAAAGCTGAGTCAACCTTGAGCCTGATAGACTCAAACTGCAGGCAAATGGTAAGACTGCAAATGTAGACATTATAATTGGATAATTGTTTGAATATGAATGTAGTTGGCTTATATGTAGTAAGCATGGCTGTAAACCATGCTTACTATGTGAGTAAAAAGAGCCTCTATGTCTAATTATTGGAAATTAAAAAGCAAATATATATTTTAGGGCATTTTCCATTGTCTCTGTAGATGCAGCATGATCAAGTTCACATCCATGTTTACATAATCACATTAAAAATATGCAGAGATGCTTTATTCATACAGAGAAAATGAAGAATGAAATATACATGAAGGAGAAACAAAAATATAAAAAAGTAAGAAAAGACCAAGTATATATATATATCGGATAGAGTTCATAAGAGCCACAGAAGGAAAGAGAGGATAATTTTTAAAAGGCAGTATATAAGTAATTGTATGGATATAGTAAAAGAAAGGGAGATTTGGAAGAATAGAGAACTATAGGGAATGATGCAGGTATAAACTAGATTTAAGTGTATTTCCTTTTCTTTTATGTCATGCTTTTAATTTGATTGCCTTATTATGTCTCATCTCTTTCAGCAGTTTGCATAGTATTGTTTACTTCAAAAGGGAATAGCATACACACATACACAAATGATTCACAAAAAAAGAATGCTGCTTATTGTCATTTATGCAAGGAAGGATATAATCTTGCAAGGTTTCTCCTTCCCTCTTATAAATGTTTATCCTTCACAGCTTTATATGCTGTGTCCTTGTTTTGGCTTCAGCTGATTAATACATTAAATAATTATCTAAATGAATTAAATAAATGACTAACATTTATCCTCTTGCATGTATTAATGCATTTTCATTTTAACACTTTGTCCCTTGGGAATCTTCCTCACTGTTGAATAATGGCAAGAACATAATTACCAAGGTTCTTTGGGCTGGGAAGCCAAACCTGACAGGGAAGATTATCATTTAGAGAGGTATGCGCATTGCTTTTCCACATTAGAAGTCAATGCATCTTCTATTTTATAATCCAGATAAAGCTAGAGAAGAAGAATTGCATATTTGCTCTTGTTTCTGGAGACTGAATTACCATCTTAATTTCATTCTTGTATCATTAAAAATTCCAGCAAAAGCCTTTGCTTTTGCCCCAATATCTATGGTATTATGTCATCTAATGTCTAATGCCTTCATTTGCCCTAGAGAGAAACAGGGCCCACTGTTCCTTCTAGTAAAGAGACTGAAACCAGAAGACATTTCTTCTTGGTAGCAAGGTTGGTTCTTTGGAGCAGCCTCTTGTTGGAGATCAGGCTGGCCCCTTCCATGATTGCTTCGCTGAAAATTGAACCTTTCAGAAGGTATTCTAGTTAGATCAAGCTGTCTCTGTTTATAGTTGTTTTGGAGTTGTATGGGGTTGTTTGGTTTCTGACTTGTCATCATAGTGTTATGTTGATTTCTTTTTTATGTAAAGAATAAGGAAGACGATCTTGAGCTAGATACACAGGAACTGTAATGCAGCCAAAAGTGGTTACAGCAAGGTGCTTTTTCAAAAGGCAACTGGACTTTGTTTCTGCTTGAAGATGTTTCACTTCTCAACAAAGAAGCTTCTTCTTCAGCCAAGACTGGGATGACTGAGAATCTCCATAGCCAGCCCCCCTGATAGTTTTTTTTCCTTTTAGGTCCAGAATAATGAGGTAACATTTGGAAGTGGCTCTCTAATTTATAAGGAGAGGGAGGTGCACCATAATTGGACTTGCAAAATTCTATCATTATAGCCAATCTCTAGAACCCCAAAACTTTGTGTTCTCTGCCCACTACCTATAAAACATTTTATTGAAAGATCTTTTTCCCTTTGCAGTGTTTTCCTAGTCCATATTTAACTTCTGGGTTGTCATGCTTACACACATTAAATCCCAAGGACATGTTATTATATTAAACATTGCATGTTTTTTTTTTTTTAAAAAAAGTATCTTTGTCATGCATGTTGACAAATGATATTGACTAATCTTAGTCTTCTGTATTAGCAGCATGTAATAATCCTGAAGGCAGTCCAAAGTGGAGTTCTTCCTGTGAAGAGCTGTTTGTCTTGTTTTTCCTTTATTAGACTGCATTAGTCATTTAACTTTGCAGCAATGTGTCCTTGGTATTATATTCTTTACATAAATAATTTAGTTTTTTCTTAAAAGAAAGCTACAGTTTCCAATATATGCTGATTTCTCAGTAGGTCCTTTTAAATGACCAGGCTATTCTTATTGTATATCTATGATGCATATCTACATAATTTGTTATTAACCTTGCCCTATGCTGCAATGTTTTTATTCTGCAGCCTTAATATTACGTTCTAAAGAAAGACAAATTCCTTCTTTCAATTATTTAAGCTTTTTTCATTCTCCTCCTTCATGCTCCAATTCCTCTACAGATTCTCAAAAATGGAATTGAAAGTGTTTGGGGTAGTGGTGGGATTCAAAAAATTTACTACCGTTCTGTGGGCATGGCTTGGTGGTGGTGTGGCTTGGTGGTATAACTTGGTGGGCATGGCAGGGGAAGGTTACTGCAAAATCCCTTCCCTCCCCATCTGACTAACCTGCTTTCCAGCTCCGTTCCTACGCAGGGCAACTAAAAAGATCCAACCGATCATCTGGCAGAGAATAGGTGGGGGTGCAGTCAGAGTACTTTATTGCCAGTTCTCCGAACTACTCAAAATTTCCACTATTGGTTCTCCAGAATTGGTCAGAACCTGCTGAATACCACCTCTGGTTTGGGTTTTGTTTCCAACCTATGGCTTCCAGTGTATGGGTTATGAGTTCTAAATGCATCAATGAGTAAAACTCAGTAGACTGTATTTTTGTAACCCACTTCTGGCTTTGATTACCATAATCTAAAAAAAAATATGTGGGGTTTTTAGACTTTATATCAGATTCATATTTAGATCCCCAAGTTCAACATAGTAAAATAAATGCTAACTTCTTGTTACCATACAAAATAGAAGAATGTCCTATGAAACACAATCAATTCTTAACATCAGCAAAAGTGGAATACTTACATTGAAAAGCGACTTCTTCACAGTTCCATAGGCTGGTGCACTAGAAATTACTTTGCCAGTTTAAAAAAAAGTCTGTTAAATCAACAACTTCTACATACAAAGGCTAATGTTGCTTATTCCAGTGAAAACATGCAAAGTAATCAAAATGCAGATTAATGTATTCTCTGTTACCTCTAATGCCACATCTTATACAACACTCACAAAGAACAAGCACATGTTTCAGTGAGTTCTAAACAGATTCATTGCCTCAAACTGTAGATCTCCCATTTGTGGCATTTCTTTCTCTTTTTTAATGAATTTTAGTTACCATGGAATATATTAATTATAGTAGAAAATCATATGACATCCACTGTCAATATTCTTCAGGTAAGCTATTAAAGTAAATCCTTGATATAATGGATCTAAAATTTTCAGAGAAACATGCATTTCAAATAAAGGGCAAAGTTTGTTGCAGCTGATAGTTTAACAATCCACGATATTTGCATCAATTGTAATATTTGCATAATGATATAAGTATGCAAATATTTAAATTACAATTTGTATGAATGCATATCATTTAAATAATTACTTCATTAATATAAATTGATCCAAATTATATAAACTTAAAGTTACTAGTCATTTAGGTTTAATATATCCCTTTCTCCTAAATTGTTCCTTAAAATGAGGATTTAATTTAATCTCAGTTTGCTTGTAATGCGATTACTTGATACCACTTCTCTTATTCTTTTTTTCATCATCTTGTGTATTCATTACCACTAATATCTCTCCACCCTCTGCACATCATTTAGGTTCTGGTCTAATTGGTATAATATAGCTAACTCTAAACTATTTAAATTACCTTAATGTGAACAGTTCTTTTTCTTCTACTGCTCTAATTCTTTTGAATGAATTCCTAAGATTAGTACAGATCTACAGATCCTGAAGAGTTAAAATTGAAGTTGGAATGAAAAATGTACTATTCAGCTTGTGAGGACAATCCATCTTTAATAATTAAGAGTGTTCTGATAAGCAGATGACTGAGCACAGCCTAAAGTACATTGGAGAACTTATTCTGTAGCAATGAAAGAGAAGAAAAAGTTTTCCAACCTCTATTGCATCTGCTGAAAATCACCCAAAAATCTCTTCCAGGTGGTATGGTGACTCAGCCCACAAGAATTGTGGAAGACATCTGGTGCTTTTGGCAGCAATTGTGTAGATTTCATGAATTTTTTCATTGACAAAATACTCACAGAATGATGCCACCAATGATTTTGGTTGAGAGGAGGCCAAGTCACACTGCTTTGTCTGGATTTTGTTTGTTTCTGAACACCTCGAAGATACAGATAGGACTTTGAAAAGTTTGGGACACTCTTTGTCTTCTGGATTTGTCTTCTACTTGGTTGTTCTGGAGATGTTATGCAAGATTCTTAATGCAATCTGCCCTGAAAGAGACAGTAGTATGGCCCCACCTGAAAATATTTTAGAACCCTCTCTTTTCTAATAATTATAGACCAGTGTCAAATTTGCCATTTCTCACCAGTATGGATGAGTGGGTGGGGACAAAACTTATCCTAGTACTCTTGATAAAGATTAGATTAGGTTGAGGCTAGGTATATTGAGAACAAGACAACATAATATGATTTTCTGCTTGTGCTTCTTGACCTCTTAGTAATTTTTTTACTCCATTAATACTATGGTTATAATAGCATAATAGCTTAATAATAATTTTAGGTGCAGCTATATCCATTTACTAAGGTGATATAAACAGCCCCACCACACACTCTGATCAAATAAAAAGGTCTTTATATGTTTTAAAAGATCTTCAACCCTTGTGGACCCTTATATTATTTACCACATTCCATTGTCTATACATTATACATACATACATACATACACATACATACACTTGCCTGGTAATACACACACATACATATACATATGTGTAATGTATGTATGTCAACATAATAATATATATACATTATTTAAACTAAATTTGTGTATAGTGGTTGCATGACCTCTGTAGATGCTATATGCTAAATAAATAAATTAATTAATTAAACCCTTATGGAATTTGAAATGAAGGAGGAAAGCTTGTCCCAAAGGTGCTTTTTGAAAAGGCAACTGAGCTTTGATTTTCCTTGAAAACATTCACTTCCTCATCCTAAGCTATTCAATTCTGACTGAATGGTGGAGAATGGAAGGTTTATATTCTTACCCAGAATCATGGTTGTTATATCACTCTTTCTGAGAGTTGTTGAGGACAGATATCTGTGCCCTCAGAATCCCTACATGGTACAAATGGGTGTGGACCTTCTTGGAACTACTGGGAAATGAGAGTGTTGTAACAAGAAATAGGTATTGTTGTTGTTAAGTTTGCATGAAGAGTCAGACACGAGAGTTCCAGCAAAGAGTTTATTCAGTGACTACAGCTCGAATGGACCCGTTGGCTTGGCAGCTACGGCTGCTTCTTATAGCCTGCAGCCGTGGTTGCCAGCCAATGGGAGTGCAGGGTTTCTTCCCGCACTATTTAAACCAATACCATTTGACATTTTACAAGAACAGTTCAAATAAACCAATAACATTCAAACCTACATACATAACACCCCTCCCACTAGGTTCAGTCCATACCAAACCCCAACCTATCTAATGTATTCCTTTAAATAGGTGGGGCTCTTCATTAATGCGTTGAGGGAAATGTGCTCACAAGATTTCTCTGTTGGGACTTCCTGAAAGGAGACCCTGTTAGACTGTTAGAATCTGGTCTCTCCAACCCATCTCCATTCCAATGTCAGCACCCAAGTCAGGTAGTGATGTGCAATCTTCCACTTCTAAGGATGGATCTTGGCATTGTGACAGGGTTCGGGATGGTTCCTGTCTGGCAAACGTTACACATGGGGTTGATTCCTGTTTGCTGATTTTCCTCCTGTTCCCCCTTCCCCCTAGAAGAGACATCAGAGGGACCCAGAGAGAGACAGGGGCGATGTTCCTGAGGGAACCTGGATCTAAGTTGGTCAATGTGCCTGCTCCAGAGGAGGCCATCCTCTGTTTGTACCCTGTAGAAGCGGGCCAGTGATGTGAGTTATTTCAGCAGGAATCCACAAGGTTCACCTATAAGGTTCCTAGCATATACAGAATCTCCCACACTAAAAGAACGAACTTTGGAAGTGGAATCCAGTGGTGCGTTGGGTGCGTAAGTGGGATGAAGGCGGTCAAGGGAGAGACCTAAGTTTCCTACCCATCAACAACTCTGCTGGGGACAAGTTATTTGATGGGCTAGGAGTGATGTGTTGAACACTAAGAAGTTTTCAAGCTTCTCAGTGATATCCCCAGGACCCAGCTGCTGAAGCTTCTCTTTGGTAAGCGTACCATGCGTTCAGCCTTGACCATTGCCCAGGGGCAGTGAGGGCATGTCTGATACCCTGTTGAGCTAGAAAGGATTCAAAATGTTAGATGTGAATTGAGGGCCATTGTCAGAAACAAGGACATCTGGTAACCCATGGGTTACAAACAATTTTCTGAGCTGCTTGATGACAGCCTCAGTTGTAGTGGATGTCATGGGAATTACCTCTAGCCATTTGGAATATGCATCTACTATAACTAGAAAAGTGTGCCCTCTTGTAGGGCCTGCAAAATCAATGTGGATTCTAGACCATGGGCCCCTAGGACATTCCCATTCCTGTGTGGGGGCGTGAGGTGGAGCAGGCCTGACTACCTGGCAATGGGACAAGATGCCCAGTTTTCAACCATTTTGTCAATACCTGGCCACCATACATAACTCCTGGCCAAACCTTTCATCCTTACAATCCCAGGATGACCCTCATGTAACATTTCCAAAACCTCCTTTGCAGTTTTGCAGGAATAACCACCCTGTTACCCCACAAAATACATCCTCTTAATACAGATAATTCAGTTTGCCTGGACTTAAAAGGTTGGGCAAGGTGAGGTAGATCTTGAAGAGGCCAACCTTTCTTAATCCAGCCCATAACAGGTGCCAACACAGCATCTTTGGCAGTCTCTCTGGCAATCTCAGCAGCATGGACTGGAAGCTTAGCAACAGTCTCCAGGAAAAAGGTGTGAGTTTCAAGTTCAAAGTCCTCCTTGTGGCAAGGTAGAGTGGGCAACGACTCAGTGCATCAGCATGTCCAATGTCCTTGCCAGGCCTGTGAATCAGTTTGTATGAATAGGCTGCAAGAAATTCAGTCCACCTCAGCATTCTTGGTGACAGGATATTAGGTGTAGGTTTGTCTCCTGCCACAATGCCTAATAAAGGTTTGTGATCTGTAACAATGGTGAATGACCTGCCATACAGATATTCATGAAATTTCTTAACAGCTGCAACAACTGCTAAAGCCTCCTTGTCCAATTGGCTATAATTCCTCTCTGCTTTGGACAAAGTGCGAGAGTAAAATGCAATTGGGGCTTCCTTCCACTGGGAAGCCTGTGACTCAAACCCCCCACTCCAAAGGGGATGCATCACAAGTCAGAACAACAGGCAAATTCTCAGAGAACTGTATCAACACAGCATCAGACGTGATTAGTCTCTTAATACTGTTAAATGCTGACTGTTCCTTCCTCCCCCAGATCCAAACAGCTTTCTTATCAAGCAAGCGATGTAAAGGCTCAGCAATAGATGCTTTGTGAGGTAGAAACATGTGGTAAAAGTTAAGTCCAAGGAAGGCTTGCAAATCTGTCTTGCATCTAGGTTTAGGGGCTTCCTTGATTGCTTTAACCTTGGCATCAGTAGGGTGGATGCCATGCTTGTCAATCATGTACCCCAGGAACTCAACTCTGTCTGTTTTGAGTGTACATTTGTCTTCCTTGACTTTTAAACCGCTTTTCTGAATCTGGTAAGGACTTCTCTGAGTCTCTCTTGAAGCTGAGTGTCATTTTCAGCAGAGATTAACACATCAAAATAAGGCACTACCCCTGGCAGTCCCTGCAACATTCTTTCCATAAGGCTTTGAAAAATGCCAGGTGCCAGCTTACTCCAAATTGTAGTCTTTTACATTTGAAGGCACCTCTATGAGTCACAATTGTTTGTGCCTCTGCAGTGGCATCATGGTGATATGCCTGAGCCAAGTCCAGTTTAGCAAATACTGTACCCCTGCCAAGGGAATGGAGCAGATGATGCACAACTGGTACTGGGTATCGCTCTGCTGCAGCATGGTTAAGTCCCCTTATAGTCACCACAGATTCTCACTGACCCATCAGCCTTGACTGGTGTGACTATGGGTGTTTCCCATCTGGAGTGGTCAGTAGGCTCTAAAACCCCTGAGCAATGAGCTTATCTAATTGTGCATCAATTTTTCCTTTAAAGCAAATGGAACCCTCCTGGGCTTTAAACAATTGGGGCACCTTGGGGTCTAGGCTGAAAGCAATAGGGGTCCCCATATACTTGCCCAGTCCTTCGCTGAAGACCTCTGGAAACTCAGACTTCAAGGACTCCTCCCATTCAGAGCTGCTCACGTGATGGATGCCAGTCACCTCGATGCCTAGTGGCTTGAACCACTCAAGTCCCAGCAAACTTGGGCGATCCTTGTCCACGATGGTCAGGGGCAAACGTTTGGTGTGGCCTTTAAACTGCCGTTGAAATCTCTTGCTCCAACTACTGGAATCTTGTTCCCTTGGTAGTCTTTGAGAGTCAGTGCTTGCTTCTGGAAATGCTTCTTCTGAATTTTGGGAAAAGTCTGTGGATAGTGTCCCATGACACCATAGATAAATAAGAGCCTGAGTCCACTTCCATTTGGCAAGGCCTTCCTTCAATAAACACCTTCACGTGTACTTTTCTGCTTTTTAAGGGTGAAGAATGACCAATAGTGATTGTTTGGTGAGTTTCATTCTTGCCATTTGCTTCTAAATTTAGCCCCATCTTTTCAAAGGAAATTGTTGGGCTTAAAGTCTTATCAGGAAATTTTTCCTAATGGTGGAGTTCTGGATGATTTGCAGACTCTGGCTATGTGACCCGTTTCTCACAACGTAGGCAAATGGAGTCAAAGAACTTGCATTCAGTCGGGGTGGCCCCCCAGCCTCTGCAATAGAATCCTTGCCTGTTTTCCCAGAGTCTTTTCTCTTCTTCTCATTCTGAGTCTAAAATCCCCTCCTCTGCCTCACTGCCATCAGAATCAGAGTCTATTTGTTGCAATGAGCTGTTGTGGATTTTCCCATCAGAATGGCGAGGCTCTTGAGGCCTTGTTAATCTTTTCATGGCCTGCTGAGGACTTGGTGGCTTCATGAAACAGCTTCTTCAATGGCCTCTTTAAGTGATCTTAGGTTTCATTAATAGTTTGCTTTGTAAGACCTTATCTTTTAGGCCTAAAACAAACCGATCAGCATGGCCTCTTCTAAGTTGGTAAAGTCACAAGCACCCCCAATGTCCCTAAAACTCCCTGAAGTCATTAACATTCTCGCTATCCCTTGATCCCACGGTAAAATTAGTGTCTCTTAATGAGGCACACGATACTTGGTAATGGGCTCTTAAAAGTTTCTCTAAATCGGGCCATTCCATTACCTTCAGCTCTGCTGCTCCATGCTAAGCCTTGCCATTTTGAAGACTGCGGACGCAGTGCGTGAGAAGAACGCCCTCTTCCGTCTCGGGGATGCGGCGAGATCGTTCCCTTCAGATACATGTGGAAGCGATCCGCATACGATTCCCAGTCTTCGCTTGCGGATCGAGCGGTGCTGGGGGTGTTCAGCGCAGCCATCGCTCAGTTGCTTGTTCTTCGTGGTCTTCTCTTCAGGAAATCCCATCTCGTCGCCAGTGTTAAGTTTGCATGAAGAGTCAGGCGAGGAGTTCCAGCAAAGTTTATTAGTGACTACAGCTGAATGGACCCGTCCTGGCTATAATAGGCAGCGCGTAAGCCAATGGGAGTGCAGGGTTTCTTCCGCACTATTTAAACCAATACCATTTGACATTTTACAAGAACAGTTCAAATAAACCAATAACATTCAAACCTACATA
>CM019149.1:130387962-130400477 GCA_009733165.1 Naja naja | reverse complement strand
TTGAGATGGTTCCAGTTGTTAAAATCTGTTGCTCTCTTTTAACTTTGGAAATTTTTTGAGTAATAGTTTTATATGTTTATTGTTTTAACAACAATACTTTTTGTTTATGCAGTCACCTTTTCATGAGATGGTGGCCATATAAATTTAATATATGATCAAATAAGTAGCACATAAATTGCTATTGAGAGTGTTATAATTAGATTGAGTCAAGTTAAGTTAGACAGGTTGATCACTGAAGAAAATCTTACACCATTTGTGTATTACAAATATAGTATTCAGGTATATTTGATATAAGTAACATCCTTTTGTATGCAATTATTTCAGACTAGAGATAGAATAGCCTGCCATATCTGAAAATTAAGGGAAAACTATTTTAAATTAGACATTTTGTTGAAAATGAGCAGGTGTTACTTTAGGGACATTTCTAAATAAGACCAGCATATTAAGAAGCACGTATTTTAGTCATAGCAATCAAACTGATCTGCCCATATTTATGAAATCATTTTTTTCATATGATTCTAGAATGACTTTGTTTGTGTTAACATCTACTGAGATGAATGCAGTATTATAGTCATTTTTCTATATTAGGAAGGGTAAAATTCTAAAGCTTCTGAAATTTCCTTCTAGAAATATGACCATTTGTATCATTGGATTATGCCATGAGTTTGAATGCTAGGATTCAAAGACAAAATGTTAAAGAATAAAAAATACCAGAACTTGAAAAATAAATATAAAAAGATATTTCATGATTTCTCTCTGGGGAAAAGGTTCCCAAGATACATTGCCATTGTCAATCCTAAAAAGAGCTTTTCCTCAATCACCAGGAAAATTTCTGAATATATAGAAAGGACTTAGAACTCAAGAGACTATAAGAGGGTGGTAAAACATATATGTTATATACTAAACATCCTATGTTTGTTCAGATATTTAGAAACTACCATCTCCGATTAACCCATAATTCTTAAATCAGTTTTGCATGTTTCAAACATGTCTGCTTTTATGTACATAAGAAAAAAGGCATGAATGCCAATCTAAAATGATGATTAAGTTGATTGTTTCCCCTAACAGACTGAAAGAATTAGTGAAAGGTGAAAAAGTGGTGAAAGATTGGGGCATAAATAGATCAAAAAGGGCACATGGAAGAAAAGGTTGCCCTCGGGTGAGTTCAAGGTTCTGGTGTTGACATACAAAGTCCTTCAAGGCATGGGTCCGGGATATTTATGGGTGCGTCTCCTGCCGGCATCGAGAACCAACCGCCCTGTGGGCCCAGAGGCAGGGCTCCTCAGGGTGCTGTCTGCGACTCAGTGTCGCTTGGTGGTCCCCCGGGGAAGGGCCTATTCTGTGGTGGCCCCACCCTATGGAACCAACTACCTCTGGGACTCCGTTTGGCCCCTAACCTCTGTACCTTCGCCATGATCTGAAAACCTGGCTCTTCAAACAGGCTGGGCTGTGCTGACCTCTGAGGGGGGGGTTAAATTTAGTCAGGATTGGTGGGTTTTAGTGCAATTTGGCTTGTAATATTTAATGTTATTTTTAGGTAGTTAATTTATTGTTGGTTTTAGTTGTTAGCTGCCCCAGTCCCTTTGGAGAGGGGGCATACAAGTCAAATAAAATAAATAAATAAATAAATAAATTAATTAATTAATTAATTAATTAATAAATAAATAAAAATAAAAGGAAGAAGTGAAAGAATTTTCAGAATGAAAAGAATTATTTTACAGAATTCTACAAACAAATGTGGAATTAAACTAATGGGAACTATGAACAACGATATTTAGTAGAAATGAAATAGAAGCAGCTATAAATGGGGATAGAAAAATGAAATGAGAGACAGATATTAGTTGCAGAATGCATATAAAATGGTAAAGGTAATGTAGCCAAAAGGTGCAAGACTATATTAAGAGGAAGTGGAAGTGCAGATGAATGGGATTAATAAGGATCTTCTGGCAGATTTAATACAATTAAAATTAAAGGCTATGAAATGATTTGGGAATTCAGAAAGGAATAGTTTGGTGATTTGTAAGGAAATGACAATGCATTGAAGAATTGAAAAGAGATTTTGTAAATATTAGCTATGAGAAAAAGTAGAAAAAAATGCTGTAAGAATGTTGAAAATAGCAATAGCAATTAGACTTATATACTCTTCCCAGTGCTTTCCAGCCTCTCTGTGGTTTACAGAGTCAGCCTATTGCCCCCAGTAATCTGGGTCCTCATTTTACCAACCTCCGAAGGATGGAAAGCTGAGTCAACCTTGAGCCTGATAGACTCAAACTGCAGGCAAATGGTAAGACTGCAAATGTAGACATTATAATTGGATAATTGTTTGAATATGAATGTAGTTGGCTTACTATGTAGTAAGCATGGCTGTAAACCATGCTTACTATGTGAGTAAAAAGAGCCTCTATGTCTAATTATTGGAAATTAAAAAAGCAAATATATATTTTAGGGCATTTTCCATTGTCTCTGTAGATGCAGCATGATCAAGTTCACATCCATGTTTACATAATCACATTAAAAATATGCAGAGATGCTTTATTCATACAGAGAAAATGAAGGAATGAAATATACATGAAGGAGAAACAAAAATATAAAAAGTAAGAAAAGACCAAGTATATATTATATACCGGATAGAGTTCATAAGAGCCACAGAAGGAAAGAGAGGATAATTTTTAAAAGGCAGTATATAAGTAATTGTATGGATATAGTAAAAGAAAGGGAGATTTGGAAGAATAGAGAACTATAGGGAATGATGCAGGTATAAACTAGATTTAAGTGTATTTCCTTTTCTTTTATGTCATGCTTTTAATTTGATTGCCTTATTATGTCTCATCTCTTTCAGCAGTTTGCATAGTATTGTTTACTTCAAAAGGGAATAGCATACACACATACACAAATGATTCACAAAAAAAGAATGCTGCTTATTGTCATTTATGCAAGGAAGGATATAATCTTGCAAGGTTTCTCCTTCCCTCTTATAAATGTTTATCCTTCACAGCTTTATATGCTGTGTCCTTGTTTTGCTTCAGCTGATTAATACATTAAATAATTATCTAAATGAATTAAATAAATGACTAACATTTATCCTCTTGCATGTATTAATGCATTTTCATTTTAACACTTTGTCCCTTGGGAATCTTCCTCACTGTTGAATAATGGCAAGAACATAATTACCAAGGTTCTTTGGGCTGGGAAGCCAAACCTGACAGGGGAAGATTATCATTTAGAGAGGTACGCATTGCTTTTCCACATTAGAAGTCAATGCATCTTCTATTTTATAATCCAGATAAAGCTAGAGAAGAAGAATTGCATATTTGCTCTTGTTTCTGGAGACTGAATTACCATCTTAATTTCATTCTTGTATCATTAAAAATTCCAGCAAAACGTTAGCCTTTGCTTTTGCCCCAATATCTATGGTATTATGTCATCTAATGTCTAATGCCTTCATTTGCCCTAGAGAGAAACAGGGCCCACTGTTCCTTCCTAGTAAAGAGACTGAAACCAGAAGACATTTCTTCTTGGTAGCAAGGTTGGTTCTTTGGAGCAGCCTCTTGTTGGAGATCAGGCTGGCCCCTTCCATGATTGCTTCGCTGAAAATTGAACCTTTCAGAAGGTATTCTAGTTAGATCAAGCTGTCTCTGTTTATAGTTGTTTTGGAGTTGTATGGGGTTGTTTGGTTTCTGACTTGTCATCATAGTGTTATGTTGATTTCTTTTTATGTAAAGAATAAGGAAGACGATCTTGAGCTAGATACACAGGAACTGTAATGCAGCCAAAAGTGGTTACAGCAAAGGTGCTTTTTCAAAAGGCAACTGGACTTTGTTTCTGCTTGAAGATGTTTCACTTCTCAACAAAGAAGCTTCTTCTTCAGCCAAGACTGGGATGACTGAGAATCTCCATAGCCAGCCCCCCTGATATTTTTTTTTTCCTTTTAGGTCCAGAATAATGAGGTAACATTTGGAAGTGGCTCTCTAATTTATAAGGAGAGGGAGGTGCACCATAATTGGACTTGCAAAATTCTATCATTATAGCCAATCTCTAGAACCCCAAAACTTTGTGTTCTCTGCCCACTACCTATAAAACATTTTATTGAAAGATCTGTTTCCCTTTGCAGTGTTTTCCTAGTCCATATTTAACTTCTGGGTTGTCATGCTTACACACATTAAATCCAAGGACATGTTATTATATTAAACATTGCATGTTTTTTTTAAAAAAAACAAGTATCTTTGTCATGCATGTTGACAAATGATATTGACTAATCTTAGTCTTCTGTATTAGCAGCATGTAATAATCCTGAAGGCAGTCCAAAGTGGAGTTCTTCCTGTGAAGAGCTGTTTGTCTTGTTTTTCCTTTATTAGACTGCATTAGTCATTTAACTTTGCAGCAATGTGTCCTTGGTATTATATTCTTTACATAAATAATTTAGTTTTTCTTAAAAGAAAGCTACAGTTTCAATATATGCTGATTTCTCAGTAGGTCCTTTTAAATGACCAGGCTATTCTTATTGTATATCTATGATGCATATCTACATAATTTGTTATTAACCTTGCCCTATGCTGCAATGTTTTTATTCTGCAGCCTTAATATTACGTTCTAAAGAAAGACAAATTCCTTCTTTCAATTATTTAAGCTTTTTTCATTCTCCTCCTTCATGCTCCAATTCCTCTACAGATTCTCAAAAATGGAATTGAAAGTGTTTGGGGTAGTGGTGGGATTCAAAAAAATTTACTACCGGTTCTGTGGGCATGGCTTGGTGGGCGTGGTGTGGCTTGGTGGGTATAACTTGGTGGGCATGGCAGGGGAAGGTTACTGCAAAATCCCCTTCCCTCCCCATCTGACTAACCTGCTTTCCAGCTCCGTTCCTACGTACAGGGCAACTAAAGAAGATCCAACCGATCATCTGGCAGAGAATAGGTGGGGGGGTGCAGTCAGAGGTACTATTTGCCAGTTCTCCGAACTACTCAAAATTTCCACTATTGGTTCTCCAGAATTGGTCAGAACCTGCTGAATACCACCTCTGGTTTGGGTTTTGTTTCCAACCTATGGCTTCCAGTGTATGGGTTATGAGTTCTAAATGCATCAATGAGTAAAACTCAGTAGACTGTATTTTGTAACCCACTTCTGGCTTTGATTACCATAATCTAAAAAAAAATATGTGGGGTTTTTAGACTTTATATCAGATTCATATTTAGATCCCCAAGTTCAACATAGTAAAATAAATGCTAACTTCTTGTTACCATACAAAACCAGAAGAATGTCCTATGAAACACAATCAATTCTTAACATCAGCAAAAGTGGAATACTTACATTGAAAACGTACTTCTTCATACAGTTCCATAGGCTGGTGCACTAGAAATTACTTTGCCAGTTTAAAAAAAAGTCTGTTAAATCAACAACTTCTACATACAAAGGCTAATGTTGCTTATTCCAGTGAAAACATGCAAAGTAATCAAAATGCAGATTAATGTATTCTCTGTTACCTCTAATGCCACATCTTATACAACACTCACAAAGAACAAGCACATGTTTCAGTGAGTTCTAAACAGATTCATTGCCTCAAACTGTAGATCTCCCATTTGTGGCATTTCTTCTCTTTTTAATGAATTTTAGTTACCATGGAATATATTAATTATAGTAGAAAATCATATGACATCCACTGTCAATACTTCTTCAGGTAAGCTATTAAAGTAAATCCTTGATATAATGGATCTAAAATTTTCAGAGAAACGCCATTTCAAATAAAGGGCAAAGTTTGTTGCAGCTGATAGTTTAACAATCCACGATATTTGCATCAATTGTAATATTTGCATAATGATATAAGTATGCAAATATTTAAATTACAATTTGTATGAATGCATATCATTTAAATAATTACTTCATTAATATAAATTGATCCAAATTATATAAACTTAAAGTTACTAGTCATTTAGGTTTAATATATCCCTTTCTCCTAAATTGTTCCTTAAAATGAGGATTTAATTTAATCTCAGTTTGCTTGTAGTACGATTACTTGATACCACTTCTCTTATTCTTTTTTTCATCATCTTGTGTATTCATTACCACTAATATCTCTCCACCCTCTGCACATCATTTAGGTTCTGGTCTAATTGGTATAATATAGCTAACTCTAAACTATTTAAATTACCTTAATGTGAACAGTTCTTTTTCTTCTACTGCTCTAATTCTTTTGAATGAATTCCTAAGATTAGTACAGATCTACAGATCCTGAAGAGTTAAAATTGAAGTTGGAATGAAAAATGTACTATTCAGCTTGTGAGGACAATCCATCTTTAATAATTAAGAGTGTTCTGATAAGCAGATGACTGAGCACAGCCTAAAGTACATTGGAGAACTTATTCTGTAGCAATGAAAGAGAAGAAAAAGTTTTCCCCAACCTCTATTGCATCTGCTGAAAATCACCCAAAAAATCTCTTCCAGGTGGTATGGGAACTGACTCAGCCCACAAGAATTGTGGAAGACATCTGGTGCTTTTGGCAGCAATTGTGTAGGATTTCATGAATTTTTTTCATTGACAAAATACTCACAGAATGATGCCACGAAAATGATTTTGGTTGAGAGGAGGCCAAGTCACACTGCTTTGTCTGGATTTTGTTTGTTTCTGAACACCTCGAAGATACAGATAGGACTTTGAAAAGTTTGGGACACTCTTTGTCTTCTGGATTTGTCTTCTACTTGGTTGTTCTGGAGATGTTATGCAAGATTCTTAATGCAATCTGCCCTGAAAGAGACAGTAGTATGGCCCCACCTGAAAATATTTTTAGAACCCTCTCTTTTCTAATAATTATAGACCAGTGTCAAATTTGCCATTTCTCACCAGTATGGATGAGTGGGTGGGGACAAAACTTATCCTAGTACTCTTGATAAAGATGATTCTCTAGATTAGGTTGAGGCTAGGTATATTGAGGGAGCAAGACAACATAATATGATTCTGCTTGTGCTTCTTGACCTCTTAGTAATTTTTTTACTCCATTAATTATGGTTATAATATGCTTATAATATGCTTATAATATGTTAGAGTGCAGCTATATCCATATTTACTAAGGTGATATAAACAGCCCCACCACACACTCACCAGTCAAATAAAAAGGTCTTTATATGTTTTTAAAAGATCTTCAACCCTTGTGGACCCTTATATTAGCCCTTACATTCCATTGTCTATACATTATACATACATACATACATACATACATACATACATACATACCAGTGTGTATACACACACACATACATATACATATATGTATGTATGTATGTGTATATGTATATATACATTTTATTTAAACTAAATTTGTGTACCAGTGGTTGCATGACCTCTGTAGATGCTATATGCTAAATAAATAAATTAATTAATTAAAACCCTTATGGAATTTGAAATGAAGGAGGAAGCTTGTCCCAAAGGTGCTTTTTGAAAAGGCAACTGAGCTTTGATTTTCCTTGAAAACATTTCACTTCTCATCCTAGAAGCTTCTTCAATTCTGACTGAATGGTGGAGAATGGAAGGTTTTATATTCCTTGCAGTCATCTGGTTGTTATCACTCTTTCTGAGAGTTGTTGAGGACAGATATCTGTGCCCTCAGAATCCCCTGCATAGTGCAAATGGGTGTGGACCCTTCTTGGAACTGCTGAAATGAGAGTGTTGTAAACAAGAAATAGGTATTGTTGTTGTTAAGTCTGCATGAAGAGTCAGACACAAAGAGTTCCAGCAAAGAGTTTATTCAGTGACTACAGCTCGAATGGACCCAAGTTGGCTTGGCTACGGCTGCTTCTTATAGCCTGCAGCCGTGGTTGCCAGCCAATGGGAGTGCAGGGTTTCTTCCCGCACTATTTAAACCAATACCATTTGACATTTTACAAGAACAGTTCAAATAAACCAATAACATTCAAACCTACATACATAACACCCCTCCCCACTAGGTTCAGTCCATACCAAACCCCAACCTATCTAATGTATTCCTTTAAATAGGTGGGGCTCTTACGTGTACGTTGAGGGGAAATGTGCCTGCTGACATTTCTCTGTTGGGACTTCCTGTGAAAGGAGACCCTGTTAGACTGTTAGAATCTGGTCTCTCCTCCCAACCCATCTCCATTCCAATGTCAGCACCCAAGTCAGGTAGTGATGTGCAATCTTCCACTTCTAAGGATGGATCTTGGCATTGTGACAGGGTTTGGGATGGTTCCTGTCTCAATGGCTCGTTACACATGGGGTTGATTCCTGTTTGCTGATTTTCCTCCTGTTCCCCCCTTCCCCCTAGAAGAGACATCAGGTGAGGACCCAGAGAGAGACAGGGGCGATGTTCCTGAGGGAACCTGGATCTAAGTTGGTCAATGTGCCTGCTCCAGAGGAGGCCATCCTCTGTTTGTACCTGTAAAACGAGGGCCAGTGATGTGAGTTATTTCAGCAGGAATCCACAAAGGTTCACCTATAAGGTTCTTAGCATATACAGAATCTCCCACACTAAAAGAAAGAACTTTGGAAGTGGAATCAGTGGTGCGTTGGGTGCGTAAGTGGGATGAAGGCGGTCAAGGGAAGACCTAAGTTTCCTACCCATCAACAACTCTGCTGGGGACAAGTTATTTGATGGGCTAGGAGTGATGTGTTGAACACTAAGAAGTTTTTCAAGCTTCTCAGTGATATCCCAGGACCCAGCTGCTGAAGCTTCTCTTTGGTAAAGCGTACCATGCGTTCAGCCCGGCCATTGCCCAGGGGCAGTGAGGGCATGTCTGATACCCTGTTGAGCTAGAAAGGATTCAAAAATGTTAGATGTGAATTGAGGGCCATTGTCAGAAACAAGGACATCTGGTAACCCATGGGTTACAAACAATTTTCTGAGCTGCTTGATGACAGCCTCAGTTGTAGTGGATGTCATGGGAATTACCTCTAGCCATTTGGAATATGCATCTACTATAACTAGAAAAGTGTGCCCTCTTGTAGGGCCTGCAAAATCAATGTGGATTCTAGACCATGGGCCCCTAGGACATTCCCATTCCTGTGGGGGGCATGAGGTGGAGCAGGCCTGACTACCTGGCAATTGGGACAAAATGCTACCCAGTTTTCAACCATTTTGTCAATACCTGGCCACCATACATAACTCCTGGCCAAACCTTTCATCCTTACAATCCCAGGATGACCCTCATGTAACATTTCCAAAACCTCCCTTTGCAGTTTTGCAGGAATAACCACCCTGTTACCCCACAAAATACATCCTCTTAATACAGATAATTCAGTTTGCCTGGACTTAAAAGGTTGGGCAAGGTGAGGTAGATCTTGAAGAGGCCAACCTTTCTTAATCCAGCCCATAACAGGTGCCAACACAGCATCTTTGGCAGTCTCTCTGGCAATCTCAGCAGCATGGACTGGAAGCTTAGCAACGGTCTCCAGGAAAAAGGTGTGAGTTTCAAGTTCAAAGTCCTCCTTGTGGCAAGGTAGTGGGCAGCGACTCAGTGCATCAGCATGTCCAATGTCCTTGCCAGGCCTGTGAATCAGTTTGTATGAATAGGCTGCAAGAAATTCAGTCCACCTCAGCATTCTTGGTGACAGGATATTAGGTGTAGGTTTGTCTCCTGCCACAATGCCTAATAAGGTTTGTGATCTGTAACAATGGTGAATGACCTGCCATACAGATATTCATGAAATTTCTTAACAGCTGCAACAACTGCTAAAGCCTCCTTGTCCAATTTATAATTCCTCTCTGCTTTGGACAAAGTCAGTAAAATGCAATTGGGGCTTCCCTTCCACTGGGAAGCCTGTGACTCAACCCCCACTCCAAGGGGATGCATCACAAGTCAGAACAACAGGCAAATTCTCAGAGAACTGTATCAACACAGCATCAGGCGTGATTAGTCTCTTAATACTGTTAAATGCTGACTGTTCCTTCCTCCCCAGATCCAAACAGCTTTCTTATCAAGCAGGCGATGTAAAGGCTCAGCAATAGATGCTGTGAGGTAGAAACATGTGGTAAAAGTTAATAAGTCCAAGGAAGGCTTGCAAATCTGTCTTGCATCTAGGTTTAGGGGCTTCCTTGATTGCTTTAACCTTGGCATCAGTAGGGTGGATGCCATGCTTGTCAATCATGTACCCCAGGAACTCAACTCTGTCTGTTTTGAGTGTACATTTGTCTTCCTTGACTTTTAAACCGCTTTTCTGAATCTGGTAAGGACTTCTCTGAGTCTCTCTTGAAGCTGAGTGTCATTTTCAGCAGAGATTAACACATCATCAAAATAAGGCACTACCCTGGCAGTCCTTGCAACATTCTTTCCATAAGGCTTTGAAAAATGCCAGGTGCCAGACTCCAAATTGTAGTCTTTTACATTTGAAGGCACCTCTATGAGTCACAATTGTTTGTGCCTCTGCAGTGGCATCATCAACTGTTAATTGTTGATATGCCTGAGCCAAGTCCAGTTTAGCAAATACTGTACCCCTGCCAAATGGAGCAGATGATGCACAACTGGTACTGGGTATGCGCTCTGCTGCAGCGCATGGTTAAGTGTCCCCTTATAGTCACCACAGATTCTCACTGACCCATCAGCCTTGACTGGTGTGACTATGGGTGTTTCCCATCTGGAGTGGTCAGTAGGCTCTAAAACCCCTTGAGCAATGAGCTTATCTAATTGTGCATCAATTTTTTCTTTTAAAGCAAATGGAACCCTCCTGGGCTTTAAACGAATTGGGGCACCTTGGGGTCTAGGCTGAAAGCAATAGGGGTCCCCATATACTTGCCCAGTCCTTCGCTGAAGACCTCTGGAAACTCAGACTTCAAGGACTCTCCCATTCAGAGCTGCTCACGTGATGGATGCCAGTCACCTCGATGCCTAGTGGCTTGAACCACTCAAGTCCCAGCAAACTTGGGCGATCCTTGTCCACGATGGTCAGGGGCAAACGTTTGGTGTGGCCTTTAAACTGCACGTTGAAATCTCTTGCTCCAACTACTGGAATCTTGTTCCCTTGGTAGTCTTTGAGTCAGTCAGTGCTTGCTTCTGGAAATGCTTCTTCTGAATTTTGGGAAAAGTCTGTGGATAGTGTCCCATGACACCATAGATAAATAAGAGCCTGAGTCCACTTCCATTTGAGCAAGCCTTCCTTCAATAAACACCTTCACGTGTACTTTTCTGCTTTTTAAGGGTGAAGAATGACCAATAGTGATTGTTTGGTGAGTTTCATTCTTGCCATTTGCTTCTAATTTAGCCCCATCTTTTCAAGGAAATTGTTGGGCTTAAAGTCTTTATCAGGAAATTTTTCCCTAATGGTGGAGTTCTGGATGATTTGCAGACTCTGGCTATGTGACCCGTTTCTCTACACAAGCAGCAAATGGAGTCAAAGAACTTGCATTCAGTCTTGGGGGTGGCCCCCCCAGCCTCTGCAATAGAATCCTTGCCTGTTTTCCCAGAGTCTTTTCTCTTCTTCTCCATTCTGAGTCTAAAATCCCTCCTCTGCCTCACTGCCATCAGAATCAGAGTCTATTTGTTCAGCAATGAGCTGTTGTGGATTTTCCCCATCAGAATGGCTTGAGGCTGGCTTGAGGCCTTGTTAATCTTTTTCATGGCGCTGCTGAGGACTTGGTGGCTTCGCTGAAACAGCTTCTTCAATGGCCTCTTTAAGCGTGATCTTAGGTTTCATTAATAGTTTGCTTTGTAAGACCTTATCTTTAAGGCCTAAAACAAACCGATCACGCATGGCCTCTTCTAAGTTGGTAAAGTCACAAGCACCCCCAATGTCCCTTAAACTTGCCGAAGTCATTAACATTCTCGCTATCCCCTTGATCCCGCGGTAAAATTAGTGTCTCTTGAGGCGCGATACTTGTAAGGGCGTAATGGGCTCTTAAAGTTTTCTAAATCGGGCCATTCCATTACCTTCAGCTCTGCTGCTCTCCATAACGCCTTAGCCATTTTGAAGACTGCGGACCGCATTGAGAAAAGACCGCCCTCTTCCGTCTCTCGGGGATGCGGAATCGTTCCCTTCAGATACATGTGGAAGCGATCACGCTACGATTCCCAGTCTTCCTGCGGATCGAGCGGTGCTGGGGGGTGTTCAGCGCAGCCATCTGCTCGTTGCTTGTTCTTCGCGTGGTCTTCTCTTCAGGAAATCCCATCCTCGTCGCCAGTGTTAAGTTTGCATGAAGAGTCAGGCGAGGAGTTCCAGCAAAGAGTTTATTAAGTGACTACAGCTCGAATGGACCGTCCTGGCTATAAGAATAGGCAGCCGTAGCTGCCAGCAATGGGAGTGCAGGTTTCTTCCGCACTATTTAAACCAATACCATTTGACATTTTACAAGAACAGTTCAAATAAACCAACATTCAAACCTACATACATAACAGTAGCACTCACAAATGAAGGCAAATATAAAGGATAATGCTACCCATTCTGAATCTGATCACTGTGACCAGAGGTTTAGTCTTCTAAGCTTTCAGATTCATGCTGGAGCCCATCATCAGAGAAATTCTCTTTTACCAGACTGTGAGAGAGGAACTTCTCTCATACATTCTGGTGAGAAAGTTCTCTC
>CM019149.1:130331799-130386962 GCA_009733165.1 Naja naja | reverse complement strand
TTAATCTGTGTTAACTGTCTTCTAAAATAGCTTTCGCTTGTGCTGGCTCCTTTCTCCTCCCTATTATCCTGATCTCCCCCTTCTCTATCCAGTTTAAATCTCTCTCTCTCTTTACCTTTCTGTTCCCTTTCCTTCTGAACCTTTCTGGCATGCTTAATTTTAAATGTTCCCCTTTTTAGATACTTTCTTAGGGTTCCGTTTTTTAGCCACCCTTCCTTTCCTTTTATTTGTATTAATCTTTGTATTAATTGTCTTTTTAAAATGGCTTTCTCCTGTGCTGGCTCCACCCTTTCCACGGCTTCTTCTTCTTTATTCAGCACCGAATGCCCATATTTTCTGCAACATGCCAAGTTAGTTCAGTCACTTCCTGTAACAGTTCTTTCATACTTTTAAACTCCATTTTAATTCTTTGGATGACCACCAAAATTTTAATTTTCCTTGTTTCTTCTTCTTTAAATTTTCTATGATCCTAACCCAGGTCCAGAATCTATATCAATATTACCAATTAGTCCGGCAATCCGTCTTTGTGTATTCAAGCTTTCACTTTCTATAAATCTGCGTCTCTTTAAAATGTAGCAACTCAATCCACAAAGGAACAAGATAGTTTCTTACTTCTTTAGCTTCCAATTTTTCTCCACAAAGTGGCACTTTCTGCACAGAGTCTTAACCCTTTCCTTTTATTTTGATAATCAAAGTTTTCCGAGCCCCAAACTTAAGTTCTTCATTGGCTTCTTCCTTTCCCGGTTGAAGCCCCTTATAGCTGTCAGAAATATTTTACTTATTTTTTCTTCACTTGGAACTCGCCGCTTCTGTTTCTTTTTTTCAAAAACTCATCTTTATCTTAATCCCGGGTGCCTTGATCTTACCATCCGATACTCGGTTCCTCTGCTGTCGACTTCTCTCTTTCCTCCTGCACCAATCTTAGTCCGTTGAGACCTTCTCTTCGAGGTGGCCATTTTGACCACCGCTTCGGCGTCTTCGGAGGAAGAGACCAGACCCAAAGGGGAGATCGGCTCCCCTCACTCTGGCTGGCAGATTTCCCTTTCTCCGCCGCCCCTACGAGGCAGCTTCAGCCCCGAACCTTGCAGGATCGGCCTCTCGAAGACCAGGCTGCGGTCGTGGGCGATCACAACCGCCGCCTGTTCTCGAGAAGGCTCAACCCGGAAGTCTGGGACCAGTGAGATTTTGAGATGGTTCCAGTTGTTAAAATCTGTTGCTCTCTTTTAACTTTGGAAATTTTTTTGAGTAATAGTTTTTATATGTTTATTGTTTTTAACAACAATACTTCTTTGTTTATGCAGTCACCTTTTCATGAGATGGTGGCCATATAAATTTAATATATGATCAAATAAGTAGCACATAAATTGCTATTGAGAGTGTTATAATTAGATTGAGTCAAGTTAAGTTAGACAGGTTGATCACTGAAGAAAATCTTACACCATTTGTGTATTACAAATATAGTATTCAGGTATATTTGATATAAGTAACATCCTTTTGTATGCAATTATTTCAGACTAGAGATAGAATAGCCTGCCATATCTGAAAATTAAGGGAAAACTATTTTAAATTAGACATTTTGTTGAAAATGAGCAGGTGTTACTTTAGGGACATTTCTAAATAAGACCAGCATATTAAGAAGCACAAGTATTTTAGTCATAGCAATCAAACTGATCTGCCCATATTTATGAAATCATTTTTTCATATGATTCTAGAATGACTTTGTTTGTGTTAACATCTACTGAGATGAATGCAGTATTATAGTCATTTTCTATATTAGGAAGGGTAAAATTCTAAAGCTTCTGAAATTTCCTTCTAGAAATATGACCATTTGTATCATTGATTATGCCATGAGTTTGAATGCTAGGATTCAAAGACAAAATGTTAAAGAATAAAAAATACCAGAACTTGAAAAATAAATATAAAAGATATTTCATGATTTCTCTGGGGAAAAGGTTCCCAAGATACATTGCCATTGTCAATCCTAAGAAGAGCTTTTCCTCAATCACCAGGAAAATTTCTGAATATATAGAAAGGACTTAGAACTCAAGAGACTATAAGAGGGTGGTAAAACATATATGTTATATACTAAACATCCTATGTTTGTTCAGATATTTAGAAACTACCATCTCCGATTAACCCATAATTCTTAAATCAGTTTTGCATGTTTAAAACATGTCTGCTTTTATGTACATAAGAAAAAAGGCATGAATGCCAATCTAAAATGATGATTAAGTTGATTGTTTCCCCTAACAGACTGAAAGAATTAGTGAAAGGTGAAAAAGTGGTGAAAGATTGGGGCATAAATAGATCAAAAAGGGCACATGGAAGAAAAGGTTGCCCTCCGGGTGAGGTTCAAGGTTCTGGTGTTGACATACAAAGTCCTTCAAGGCATGGGTCCGGGATATTTTGGGTGCGTCTCCCTGCCGCATCGAGAACCAACCGCCCTGTGGGCCCACAGGCAGGGCTCCTCAGGGTGCTGTCTGCGACTCAGTGTTGCTTGGCGGTCCCCTGGGAAGGGCCTATTCTGTGGTGCCCCCCCCTATGGAACCAACTACCTCTGGGACTCCGTTTGGCCCCTAACCTCTGTACCTTCCGCCATGATCTGAAAACCTGGCTCTTCAAACAGGCTGGGCTGTGCTGACCTCTGAGGGGTTAAATTTAGTCAGGATTGGTGGGTTTTAGTGCAATTTGGCTTGTAATATTTAATGTTATTTTTAGGTAGTTAATTTATTGTTGGTTTTAGTTGTTAGCGCCCTGAGTCCCTTTGGAGAGGGGCTGCATACAAGTCAAATAAAATAAATAAATAAATAAATAAATAAATAAATAAATAAATAAAAATAAAAGGAAGAAGTGAAAGAATTTTCAGAATGAAAAGAATTATTTTACAGAATTCTACAAACAAATGTGGAATTAAACTAATGGGAACTATGAACAACGATATTTAGTAGAAATGAAATGGAAGCAGCTATAAATGGGGATAGAAAAATGAAATGAGAGACAGATATTAGTTGCAGAATGCATATAAAATGGTAAAGGTAATGTAGCCAAAAGGTGCAAGACTATATTAAGAGGAAGTGGAAGTGCAGATGAATGGGATTAATAAGGATCTTCTGGCAGATTTAATACAATTAAAATTAAAGGCTATGAAATGATTTGGGAATTCAGAAAGGAATAGTTTGGTGATTTGTAAGGAAATGACAATGCATTGAAGAATTGAAAAGAGATTTTGTAAATATTAGCTATGAGAAAAAGTAGAAAAAATGCTGTAAGAATGTTGAAAATAGCAATAGCAATTAGACTTATATACTCTTCACAGTGCTTTCCAGCCTTCTCTGTGGTTTACAGAGTCAGCCCATTGCCCCCAGTAATCTGGGTCCTCATTTTACCAACCTCCGAAGGATGGAAAGCTGAGTCAACCTTGAGCCTGATAGACTCAAACTGCAGGCAAATGGTAAGACTGCAAATGTAGACATTATAATTGGATAATTGTTTGAATATGAATGTAGTTGGCTTACTATGTAGTAAGCATGGCTGTAAACCATGCTTACTATGTGAGTAAAAAGAGCCTCTATGTCTAATTATTGGAAATAAAAAAAGCAAATATATATTTTAGGGCATTTTCCATTGTCTCTGTAGATGCAGCATGATCAAGTTCACATCCATGTTTACATAATCACATTAAAAATATGCAGAGATGCTTTATTCATACAGAGAAAATGAAGAAATGAGATATACATGAAGGAGAAACAAAAATATAAAAAGTAAGAAAAGACCAAGTATATATTATATACTGGATAGAGTTCATAAGAGCCACAGAAGGAAAGAGAGGATAATTTTTAAAAGGCAGTATATAAGTAATTGTATGGATATAGTAAAAGAAAGGGAGATTTGGAAGAATAGAGAACTATAGGGAATGATGCAGGTATAAACTAGATTTAAGTGTATTTCCTTTTCTTTTATGTCATGCTTTTAATTTGATTGCCTTATTATGTCTCATCTCTTTCAGCAGTTTGCATAGTATTGTTTACTTCAAAAGGGAATAGCATACACAAATGATTCACAAAAAAAGAATGCTGCTTATTGTCATTTATGCAAGGAAGGATATAATCTTGCAAGGTTTCTCCTTCCCTCTTATAAATGTTTATCCTTCACAGCTTTATATGCTGTGTCCTTGTTTTGGCTTCAGCTGATTAATACATTAAATAATTATCTAAATGAATTAAATAAATGACTAACATTTATCCTCTTGCATGTATTAATGCATTTTCATTTTAACACTTTGTCCCTTGGGAATCTTCCTCACTGTTGAATAATGGCAAGAACATAATTACCAAGGTTCTTGTCTTTGGGCTGGGAAGCCAAACCTGACAGGGGAAGATTATCATTTCGAGAGGTACGCATTGCTTTTCCACATTAGAAGTCAATGCATCTTCTATTTTATAATCCAGATAAAGCTAGAGAAGAAGACTTGCATATTTGCTCTTGTTTCTGGAGACTGAATTACCATCTTAATTTCATTCTTGTATCATTAAAAATTCCAGCAAAACTTTGCTTTTGCCCCAATATCTATGGTATTATGTCATCTAATGTCTAATGCCTTCATTTGCCCTAGAGAGAAACAGGGCCCACTGTTCCTTCCTAGTAAAGAGACTGAAACCAGAAGACATTTCTTCTTGGTAGCAAGGCTGGTTCTTTGGGGCAGCCTCTTGTTGGAGATCAGGCTGGCCCCTTCCATGATTGCTTCGCTGAAAATTGAACCTTTCAGAAGGTATTCTAGTTAGATCAAGCTGTCTCTGTTTATAGTTGTTTTGGAGTTGTATGGGGTTGTTTGGTTTCTGACTTGTCATCATAGTGTTATGTTGATTTCTTTTTTATGTAAAGAATAAGGAAGACGATCTTGAGCTAGATACACAGGAACTGTAATGCAGCCAAAAGTGGTTACAGCGAAGGTGCTTTTTCAAAAGGCAACTGGACTTTGTTTCTGCTTGAAGATGTTTCACTTCTCAACAAAGAAGCTTCTTCTTCAACCAAGACTGGGATGACTGAGAATCTCCATAGCCAGCCCCCCTGATATTTTTTTTTTCCTTTTAGGTCCAGAATAATGAGGTAACATTTGGAAGTGGCTCTCTAATTTATAAGGAGAGGGAGGTGCACCATAATTGGACTTGCAAAATTCTATCATTATAGCCAATCTCTAGAACCCCAAAACTTTGTGTTCTCTGCCCACTACCTATAAAACATTTTATTGAAAGATCTGTTTCCCTTTGCAGTGTTTTCCTAGTCCATATTTAGCTTCTGGGTTGTCATGCTTACACACATTAAATCCCAAGGACATTTTATTATATTAAACATTGCATGTTTTTTTTAAAAAAAACAAGTATCTTTGTCATGCATGTTGACAAATGATATTGACTAATCTTAGTCTTCTGTATTAGCAGCATGTAATAATCCTGAAGGCAGTCCAAAGTGGAGTTCTTCCTGTGAAGAGCTGTTTGTCTTGTTTTTCCTTTATTAGACTGCATTAGTCATTTAACTTTGCAGCAATGTGTCCTTGGTATTATATTCTTTACTTAAATAATTTAGTTTTTTCTTAAAAGAAAGCTACAGTTTCCAATATATGCTGATTTCTCAGTAGGTCCTTTTAAATGACCAGGCTATTCTTATTGTATATCTATGATACATATCTACATAATTTGTTATTAACCTTGCCCTATGCTGCAATGTTTTTATTCTGCAGCCTTAATATTACGTTCTAAAGAAAGACAAATTCCTTCTTTCAATTATTTAAGCTTTTTCATTCTCCTCCTTCATGCTCCAATTCCTCTACAGATTCTCAAAAATGGAATTGAAAGTGTTTGGGGTAGTGGTGGGATTCAAAAAAATTTACTACCGGTTCTGTTGGCATGGCTTGGTGGGCGTGGTGTGGCTTGGTGGGTATAACTTGGTGGGCATGGCAGGGAAGGTTACTGCAAAATCCCTTCCCTCCCCATCTGACTAACCTGCTTTCCAGCTCCGTTCCTCCTGCACAGGGCAACTAAAGAAGACCCAACCGATCATCTGGCAGAGAATAGGTGGGGTGGTATTTGCCAGTTCTCCGAACTACTCAAAATTTCCACTATTGGTTCTCCAGAATTGGTCAGAACCTGCTGAATACCACCTCTGGTTTGGGTTTTGTTTCCAACCTATGGCTTCCAGTGTATGGGTTATGAGTTCTGAATGCATCAATGAGTAAAACTGTCAGTAGACTGTATTTTGTAACCCACTTCTGGCTTTGATTACCGTAATCTAAAAAAAAATATGTGGGGTTTTTAGACTTTATATCAGATTCATATTTAGATCCCCAAGTTCAACATAGTAAAATAAATGCTAACTTCTTGTTACCATACAAAACCAGAAGAATGTCCTATGAAACACAATCAATTCTTAACATCACCAAAAGTGGAATACTTACATTGAAAACATACTTCTTCAAACAGTTCCATAGGCTGGTGCCCTATAAATTACTTTGCCAGTTTAAAAAAAAGTCTGTTAAATCAACAACTTCTACATACAAAGCCTAATGTTGCTTATTCCAGTGAAAACATGCAAAGTAATCAAAATGCAGATTAATGTATTCTCTGTTACCTCTAATGCCACATCTTATACAACACTCACAAAGAACAAGCACACGTTTCAGTGAGTTCTAAACAGATTCATTGCCTCAAACTGTAGATCTCCCATTTGTGGCATTTCTTTTCTTTTTAATGAATTTTAGTTACCATGGAATATATTAATTATAGTAGAAAATCATATGACATCCACTGTCAATACTTCTTCAGGTAAGCTATTAAAGTAAATCCTTGATATAATGGATCTAAAATTTTCAGAGAAACGCCATTTCAAATAAAGGGCAAAGTTTGTTGCAGCTGATAGTTTAACAATCCACGATATTTGCATCAATTGTAATATTTGCATAATGATATAAGTATGCAAATATTTAAATTACAATTTGTATGAATGCATATCATTTAAATAATTACTTCATTAATATAAATTGATCCAAATGATATAAACTTAAAGTTACTAGTCATTTAGGTTTAATATATCCCTTTCTCCTAAATTGTTCCTTAAAATGAGGATTTAATTTAATCTCAGTTTGCTTGTAGTATGATTACTTGATACCTCTTCTCTTATTCTTTTTTTCATCATCTTGTGTATTCATTACCACTAATATCTCTCCACCCTCTGCACATCATTTAGGTTCTGGTCTAATTGGTATAATATAGCTAACTCTAAACTATTTAAATCACCTTAATGTGAACAGTTCTTTTTCTTCTACTGCTCTAATTCTTTTGAATGAATTCCTAAGATTAGTACAGATCTACAGATCCTGAAGAGTTAAAATTGAAGTTGGAGTGAAAAATGTACTATTCAGCTTGTGAGGACAATCCATCTTTAATAATTAAGAGTGTTCTGATAAGCAGATGACTGAGCACAGCCTAAAGTACATTGGAGAACTTATTCTGTAGCAATGAAAGAGAAGAAAAAGTTTTCCCCAACCTCTTTTGCATCTGCTGAAAATCACCCAAAAAATCTCTTCCAGGTGGTATGGGAACTGACTCAGCCCACAAGAATTGTGGAAGACATCTGGTGCTTTTGGCAGCAATTGTGTAGGATTTCATGAATTTTTTTCATTGACAAAATACTCACAGAATGATGCCACGAAAATGATTTTGGTTGAGAGGAGGCCAAGTCACACTGCCTTGTCTGGATTTTGTTTGTTTCTGAACACCTCGAAGATACAGATAGGACTTTGAAAAGTTTGGGACACTCTTTGTCTTCTGGATTTGTCTTCTACTTGGTTGTTCTGGAGATGTTATGCAAGATTCTTAATGCAATCTGCCCTGAAAGAGACAGTAGTATGGCCCCACCTGAAAATATTTTAGAACCTCTCTTTTTAATAATTATAGACCAGTGTCAAATTTGCCATTTCTCACCAGTATGGATGAGTGGGTGGGGACAAAACTTATCCTAGTACTCTTGATAAAGATGATTCTCTAGATTAGGTTGAGGCTAGGTATATTGAGGGAGCAAGACAACATAATATGATTCTGCTTGTGCTTCTTGACCTCTTAGTAATTTTTTTACTCCATTAATTATGGTACTTGTTAAGTTTGCATGAAGAGTCAGACGCGAGGAGTTCCAGCAAAGAGTTTATTCAGTGTCTACAGCTTGAATGGACCCGTCCTGGCTTGGCTACGGCTGCCTCTTATAGCCTGCAGCCGTAGCTGCCAGCCAATGGGAGTGCAGGGTTTCTTCCCGCACTATTTAAACCAATACCATTTGACATTTTACAAGAACAGTTCAAATAAACCAATAACATTCAAACCTACATACATAACAACCCTCCCCACTAGGTTCAGTCCATACCAAACCCCAACCTATCTAATGTATTCCTTTAAATAGGTGGGGCTCTTACGCGCGTTGAGACCTTCGTGGTTCAGAAGTTTTAACGTTCTCACCCAGTGAGAGGGAAATGTGCCTGCTGACATTTCCCTGTTGGGACTTCCTGTGAAAGGAGACCCTGTTAGACTGTTAGAATCTGGTCTCTCCTCCCAACCCATCTCCATTCCAATGTCAGCACCCAAGTCAGGTAGTGATGTGCAATCTTCCACTTCTAAGGATGGATCTTGGCATTGTGACAGGGTTCGGGATGGTTCCTGTCTCAATGGCTCGTTACACCTGGGGTTGATTCCTGTTTGCTGATTTTCCTCCTGTTCCCTTTCCCCCTAGAAGAGACATAGGTGAGGGACCCAGAGAGAGACAGGGGCGTTCCTGAGGGAACCTGGATCTAAGTTGGTCAATGTGCCTGCTCCAGAGGAGTCCATCCTCTGTTTGTACCCTGTAAGAACGAGGGCCAGTGATGTGAGTTATTTCAGCAGGAATCCACAAGGTTCACCTATAAGGTTCTTAGCATATACAGAATCTCCCACACTAAAAGAGACGAACTTTGGAAGTGGAATCCAGTGGTGCGTTGGGTGCGTAAGTGGGATGAAGGCGGTCAAGGGAAGACCTAAGTTTCCTACCCATCAACAACTCTGCTGGGGACAAGTTATTTGATGGGCTAGAGTGATGTGTTGAACACTAAGAAGTTTTTCAAGCTTCTCAGTGATATCCCCAGGACCCAGCTGCTGAAGCTTCTCTTTGGTAAAGCGTACCATCGTTCAGCCCGCCATTGGCAAGGGTGCCAGGGGCAGTGAGGGCATGTCTGATACCCTGTTGAGCTAGAAAGGATTCAAAAATGTTAGATGTGAATTGAGGGCCATTGTCAGAAACAAGGACATCTGGTAACCCATGGGTTACAAACAATTTTCTGAGCTGCTTGATGACAGCCTCAGTTGTAGTGGATGTCATGGGAATTACCTCTAGCCATTTGGAATATGCATCTACTATAACTAGAAAATGTGCCCTCTTGTAGGGCCTGCAAAATCAATGTGGATTCTAGACCATGGGCCCCTAGGACATTCCCATTCCTGTGTGGGGCATGAGGTGGAGCAGGCCTGACTACCTGGCAATTGGGACAAGATGCTACCCAGTTTTCAACCATTTTGTCAATACCTGGCCACCATACATAACTCCTGGCCAAACCTTTCATCCTTACAATCCCAGGATGACCCTCATGTAACATTTCCAAAACCTCCTTTGCAGTTTTGCAGGAATAACCACCCTGTTACCCCACAAAATACATCCTCTTAATACAGATAATTCAGTTTGCCTGGACTTAAAAGGTTGGGCAAGGTGAGGTAGATCTTGAAGAGGCCAACCTTTCTTAATCCAGCCCATAACAGGTGCCAACACAGCATCTTTGGCAGTCTCTCTGGCAATCTCAGCAGCATGGACTGGAAGCTTAGCAACGGTCTCCAGGAAAAAGGTGTGAGTTTCAAGTTCAAAGTCCTCCTTGTGGCAAGGTAGTGGGCAACGACTCAGTGCATCAGCATGTCCAATGTCCTTGCCAGGCCTGTGAATCAGTTTGTATGAATAGGCTGCAAGAAATTCAGTCCATCTCAGCATTCTTGGTGACAGGATATTAGGTGTAGGTTTGTCTCCTGCCACAATGCCTAATAAAGGTTTGTGATCTGTAACAATGGTGAATGACCTGCCATACAGATATTCATGAAATTTCTTAACAGCTGCAACAACTGCTAAAGCCTCCTTGTCCAATTGGCTATAATTCCTCTCTGCTTTGGACAAAGTGCGAGAGTAAAATGCAATTGGGGCTTCCCTTCCACTGGGAAGCCTGTGACTCAAAACCCCCCCCACTCCAAAAGGGGATGCATCACAAGTCAGAACAACAGGCAAATTCTCAGAGAACTGTATCAACACAGCATCAGACGTGATTAGTCTCTTAATACTGTTAAATGCTGACTGTTCCTTCCTCCCCCAGATCCAAACAGCTTTCTTATCAAGCAGGCGATGTAAAGGCTCAGCAATAGATGCTTTGTGAGGTAGAAACATGTGGTAAAAGTTAATAAGTCCAAGGAAGGCTTGCAAATCTGTCTTGCATCTAGGTTTAGGGGCTTCCTTGATTGCTTTAACCTTGGCATCAGTAGGGTGGATGCCATGCTTGTCAATCATGTACCCCAGGAACTCAACTCTGTCTGTTTTGAGTGTACATTTGTCTTCCTTGACTTTTAAACCCGCTTTTCTGAATCTGGTAAGGACTTCTCTGAGTCTCTCTTGAAGCTGAGTGTCATTTTCAGCAGAGATTAACACATCATCAAAATAAGGCACTACCCTGGCAGTCCTTGCAACATTCTTTCCATAAGGCTTTGAAAAATGCCAGGTGCCACGCTTACTCCAAATTGTAGTCTTTACATTTGAAGGCACCTCTATGAGTCACAATTGTTTGTGCCTCTGCAGTGGCATCATCAACTGTTAATTGTTGATATGCCTGAGCCAAGTCCAGTTTAGCAAATACTGTACCCCTGCCAAGGGAATGGAGCAGATGATGCACAACTGGTACTGGGTATGCTCTGCTGCAGCGCATGGTTAAGTGTCCCCTTATAGTCACCACAGATTCTCACTGACCCATCAGCCTTGACTGGTGTGACTATGGGTGTCTCCCATCTTGAGTGGTCAGTAGGCTCTAAAACCCCTTGAGCAATGAGCTTATCTAATTGTGCATCAATTTTTCTTTAAAGCAAATGGAACCCTCCTGGGCTTTAAACGAATTGGGGGCACCTTGGGGTCTAGGCTGAAAGCAATAGGGGTCCCCATATACTTGCCCAGTCCTTCGCTGAAGACCTCTGGAAACTCAGACTTCAAGGACTCCTCCCATTCAGAGCTGCTCACATGATGGATGCCAGTCACCTCGATGCCTAGTGGCTTGAACCACTCAAGTCCCAGCAAACTTGGGTGATCCTTGTCCACGATGGTCAGGGGCAAACGTTTGGTGTGGCCTTTAAACTGCACGTTGAAATCTCTTGCTCCAACTACTGGAATCTTGTTCCCTTGGTAGTCTTTGAGAGTCAGTGCTTGCTTCTGGAAATGCTTCTTCTGAATTTTGGGAAAGAGTCTGTGGATAGTGTCCCATGACACCATAGATAAATAAGAGCCTGAGTCCACTTCCATTTGGCAAGGCCTTCCTTCAATAAACACCTTCACGTGTACTTTTTTCTTTTTAATGGTGAAGAATGACCAATAGTGATTGTTTGGTGAGTTTCATTCTTGCCATTTGCTTCTAAATTTCGCCCCATCTTTTCAAGGAAATTGTTGGGCTTAAAGTCTTTATCAGGAAGTTTTTCCTAATTGGTGGAGTTCTGGATGATTTGCAGACTCTGGCTATGTGACCCCGTTTCTCACAACGTAGGCAAATGGAGTCAAAGAACTTGCATTCAGTGCGGGGTGCCCCCACAGCCTCTGCAATAGAATCCTTGCCTGTTTTTCCCAGAGTCTTTTCTCTTCTTCTCCATTCTGAGTCTAAAAATCCCCTCCTCTGCCTCACTGCCATCAGAATCAGAGTCTATTTGTTCAGCAATGAGCTGTTGTGGATTTTTCCCCATCAGAATGGCTTGAGGCCTGGCTTGAGGCCTTGTTAATCTTTTCATGGCCGCTGCTGAGGACTTGGTGGCTTCCGCTGAGACAGCTTCTTCAATGGCCTCTTTAAACGTGATCTTAGGTTTCATTAATAGTTTGCTTTGTAAGACCTTATCTTTTAGGCCTAAAACAAACCGATCATGCATGGCCTCTTCTAAGTTGGTAAAGTCACAAGCACCCCCAATGTCCCTTAAACTTGCCATGAAGTCATTAACATTCTCGCTATCCCTTGATCCCGACGGTAAAATTCGTGTCTCTTAATGAGGCACGATACTTGTGGGGCGTAATGGGCTCTTAAAAGTTTCTCTAAATCGGGCCATTCCATTACCTTCAGCTCTGCTGCTCCCGCCAACGCCTTTGCCATTTTGAAGACTGCGGACCGCAGTGCGTGAGAAAGACCGCCCTCTTCCATCTCTCGGGGATGCGGCGATCGTTCCCTTCCAGATACATGTGGAAACGATCCGCGACAGTCTTCCGCCGGATCGAACGGTGCTGGGGGTGTTCAGTGCAGCCATCGCCCGCTTGCTTGTTCTTCGCGTCTTCTTCAGGGAAATCCCATCCTCGCCGCCAGTGTTAAGTTTGCATGAAGAGTCAGACGCGAGGAGTTCCAGCAAAGAGTTTATTCAGTGACTACAGCTTGAATGGACCCATCCTGGCTTGGCTACGGCTGCCTCTTATAGCCTGCAGCCGTAGCTGTCAGCCAATGGGAGTGCAGGGTTTCTTCCCGCACTATTTAAACCAATACCATTTGACATTTTACAAGAACAGTTCAAATAAACCAATAACATTCAAACCTACATACATAACAGTACTCACAAATGAAGGCAAATATAAAGGATAATGCTGCAGAATCCATTCTGAATCAGTCACTGTGACCAGAGGTTTAGTCTTCTAAGCTTTCAGATTCATGCTGGAGCCCATCATCAGAGAAATTCTCTTTTACCAGACTGTGAGAGGGAACTTCTCTCATACATTCTGGTGAGAGAGAAGTTCTCTCAGGATGGGTTCTAGCATGAATTCAAAAGCTCAGAAGACTAAACCTCTGGATCTAGTCACCAACCCAGACTGGATCCTGCAACCATACTATCCTGGATTACCTTAATGAATTGGGATTGGAGGCTTTTAGCCATTCAAGATAGATTAGATCAGGAAACAGACTTCAAGGAAGACTGTAATTATTCTTTATTAACCTTCAGTAACAAATGGCTATTTTCCAATCTGTGTTAAGCCCTTCAGAGTGGATGATCTCCAATGCTTTATTCCTCCAGCAATTGTCTTAGCAACCATTTATCCTGGGCTGCCAGCTTCAGCTGGATGTTCTCCGTGTAAATAAATGAATAAAAACCAGGCAATCCAACAATGGCCGACAACCTGTTCCATATTCCTTGGATTATTTCAGCATGAGAACATGATGCTAATCTAAAGGGTGGTGGGAGGAGAAAAGGTCTGCATTTAATGTCAAATGAGATAATATGGGATGGGATTGTGAAGGCATTCATGTCAGCAATTTAGGAAAGCAAATAAAATGAGCCATGGTGGCGCAGTGGTTGGACTGCAGTATGCAGGCTACTTCTGCTGACTGCCAGTTGCCTGCAATTTGGCAGATCGAATCTCACCAGGCTCAAGGTTGACTCAGCCTTCCATCCTTCCAAGGTGGGTAAAATGAGGACCCAAATTGTTGGGGGCAATATGCTGACTCTGTAAACTTCTTAGAGAGGGATGTAAAGAACTGTGAAGTGGTATATAAGTCTAAGTGCTATTGCTACTGCTAAAAGGTACGGAGATTAGTGATAAGGAAGCAATCACTACATAGAAAGGGCAGACACTGGTACGACTGCTCCATACACAAACTAGCTATTGAGCTTGCCTCCTGGCATGGATAGGAAGGGCAATAATTACAGGCATGACCAATTAGTCTCATTAAAGCGATGGCTGAGCTATAACTCAGCTTGGTTGATAACTCACTGTAAACTACAATAGAATTTCTGAAGTTGGTTTGAGAAAGAGCTGGGCATAGCACTGGAAATAAGCAGTTTCAGCTGCAGTGCAGAATTGTTTGTAAATTGTATTTACCTTTCTATTTTTGCAGCCATGTCATACAGTTGATGCAATTCCTTTTGTGTTCAACTCTTATTCTACAATCTTTTTCACAAACCAAAAAATATCTCTCTTCTACACCTGTACATTCAATTTCTGTTTCATAAAGCACTTTGCACTGGTCCCTGCTAAATTTTCTTCTGTGGCTCTCATTTCCTTCTCTAACTTGTCAAGTTAATTTTGAATTTAATTTTTATCTTCTAGGGTATTAATTATCATACCCAATTTTGTCACCTGCAAATTTAATAAGCATATTTCTTCTCCTTCATAGTACAAGTCATTAATAAACATATTGAAAAGAGGACCTGAATCTGAACTTTGCGACACTCACTTGACACTCACTTCAGTTTGATGAGAAAATGTTAATGAGTACTCTTTGAGTATAATTTTCAAGCCAGCTAATGTCTTCCTTTGTCATGTCAACCCCTTTACTCATGTGCCATTTTTACCCTTCTCTCTAACAAATCCATTGTCATGGGAATCATGGTCTGAGTCCCTATGAAAAAAAAATGAGACATCTGTTGTAAATGTCACATCTACAAGAAATACCAGCCTAGGTGTTGTTAGGATAGAGACATAAAAAGCAGAGACCATTGCCGTCTATATCTGATATATTTGAAAGAATTGGTGTCAGATTTTCTTTGTGGTTAATATACAAAGTCTGACCCATATGTTTGGTCCTGTGAGTCATTAGCATCTTTCTGGAACAATATTTTAATGCTCATTTAAATAATTGATAGGGACATCTTTTAAGGTTACAGATGTTTATATCATGTCAAATTATATTCCAAAATTCTGGAATCTGACTGTTTTTTAGGATCTGTGACTATACTGAGCATGAATTAATTGATTTGTTGAATTAATTTCTTGATATTAAAGACTGAATACAGGAGATGTACTTGTTTATGGAAAACCAATTATTTGATTTTTTTTAATTTTTGATTCAACCTTGTGGCACTCTGCTTGATATTTCACTTTGATTGAAAGAATCATTAATGAGCATTTCTAAATACAATGTTAAAACTAGAGAATACATTTATTTATCATACCATCCAGGATATGTTATGGTTTATTCTAGGGTCTCTCACACTGCAAAAGGTTGACATGCCTGGTTCTTTGTTGTTTGAAAGTCTGGACACAGTTTAATGGTTTTAATAGCAATAGCAATAGCACTTAGACTTATATGCCACTTTATAATGCTTTACAGCCCTCTCTAAGCAGTTTACAGAGTCAGCATATTGTCCCCAACAATTTGGATCCTCATTTTACCCACCTTGGAAGGATAGAAGGCTGGGTCAACCTTGAGCCTGGTGGGATTTGAACTGCCAAATTCTAGGCAGCTGGCTGCAGAAGTAGCTTGCAATACTGCACTCTAACCACTGTGCCACAGAAGCTCCTTATAAGTTACTCAACAACCCAATTCAAATTATCATCACAAGAAGGTTCTTAATGGAAAGGACAGCTCAGCAGTAAATCCACTGATTGCCTCTGAGAAATATTTTCCATTCTCTGGGGGCATTTAAGCAAAGGCACTGGAGTGGCTTCCATTTGGAATTCTCCACTGTGCAGGAAGTTGCACAAAATAGTCTAAATGGCCCCTTCCACAGATTCCATGACATTACAAACCCCAAATGAAAAAGGAAAAGAAATCATCCCAGTAATTGCTGTCACATATTGAGAGTTAGGAATTGCTGGGAAAACACTGATTTCTTGTGAATCTGACAGTTACATTTCTGAAAAGAAAATCCATAGTTCTAGGCAGAGAATCATCTCCCAGTCTTTTTATTTTGGTAGTTGATCCATTTCTAGTTATTTCAGTGCCTGCAATCTTTCTCTTTGGATGAATGAAAATGAGATAAGAAAAACCTGTTGAAAAGAAAAAGTGAAAAGATATTTAAAGAACACACACACATGCACATTTATCCAACCTGTCTCCAGTGAACTATTGACTTGCTTCTAGTTTCACTTCTCAATACCACACTGGAATTGCACTTTCTACACAAGAACCAAAATGCCAGCAAGAGATATTCTGCTTGATAAGCAGAATATGAACAATATCCCTTCCCCCAACCCACTAAATGATGTAGAGATTATGGTTGAGGAAAACAAAGCAAATATTTAATTTAGCTGCTGATTCCCTACGAAGCTATGTGATCCCAGGAACAGAGCTTTGATGAGAGGATTACAGGCTTATTCATCTCAGCTTTTGCAAGTAATTTGTAGATGTTGGCTTCATGTCCAAACTAAGCTGAACTGTCAAGGCCTTTCATCACAGTGAAGTTCATTTCACCTAAAGGTGCCATGAAAATCCAATGAAGATTAAGAAAAATAAAACAAGCAAGCCAACATCCTAGTTGGATAGAATGGCTAAGGCAAAATGTTGGTTTTCAACAAGATCTGGCAGTTCTACATGCTTTCTGTTCTGCTACATCGTGGATATATCCAGCTTCTTAGACAAATGTTTATCCAGGGAAAGAGTTTCTGTCGCTCTTGCTAGCAATATTTTCTTACCCTTTTCTGCTTTGCTTAGCTACCCATGCAAAATGATATTAGAAAACCACCTGATAAATTACAAAATATAAACATTCATTTTATTTCTTATTGTGAGGGCTAATTAAATGTGTTCATTCTTACTATGCTTCATTTATTCACTCAGAATTTATAAAACGATTCTCTTTTGGCTGATACAGTTCTGCATTTGAGAAAGTGTTATTTCTAGCTTTTACCCTGCTTTAAAATGCAGTTCCTTTAAATTTGACATTCTTCCAGCCTGCATTGAAAAAATATAATTGTTACAAAATAATACTCAGTATGTCTTTAAGTGCTCAAAACATATTCAGAATCTCAGTAATTTTCACCATCTCTTGGTTAAATAGTCTCCAGTATTTAAAATCCCCAGGCTGCAAGTATTGAATGGCACAAAAATTCTCAGTACATTAATAGCTGAACTGAGCCATTTGAAGCAAAGAATTCTGTCAATCAAACACTGTTCTACCAATTCTGGAGGACGTAACTATGTACGACAATGCCTCCACTGTTGCTTAGTCACATTAATCTAAATTCTTTCCAGGGAGAATGAAAGAAAGACCCATAAAATGAGCTAAATAATGATTAAGCAAAAGCTATGATTTTTTTTAATAGCACACTCAAAGGGCACAATGGCACTGTCTCAATCAAAAACTTCTTTTTCTTTTTCTTTTTTGCTTGAAGTAGAATAGGAAGTGATTCTTTGTCTCCCTAACTAAAATCCGGTCAAGTTATTTTGGCATATAAGGCAAAACACAAAGTCCACAGCTGTAAAACTGTGTTACGGTTAAATTAAATACTTGGCTCTCCTTTGACAGTTTAGCTTATAAATTCATCTCTTGAACCATCAACCTGTCTTAAATTCAGGATTATATTGACTTACACAAAACATTTCCATTCCTTACATTGTGTTGGTTTCCTCCCAAAATAGAAGAGAATATCTGAAGTTCACGGTTGAACTGTGGACTTCTTTGTGCTCCCTGAACTTGGTGGTTCACTTGCAGATGTTTTATTACCTAACTAGGTAACATCATAAGTGAGTGTACAGTATGCTGCCTATTTGTATAGAAAACTATATGCGAGATCCATGGGAGAGCAACTGCTTAGGTTTCTTAGGAACCTAGTGAAATGACCATGTGGGGGGGCCCCTCATGGAGTGGTTTCTCCCTGGAGATCCAGAGTGCACCATCACATCTAAGCTTTTAAAATGGTACTGCTGGGATGTTTAAGCCTTTAGTTAAGATCTGTCATTGTTATGCCCATTTTTTTCAGGGGCGGTTTAAAGTAAAATATTAAATGCTTTGAGGTATTGAGGCATTACAATATTTGAACTGATTTTGTAGTTATTGACGTGTTGAGTATTTTTATTCTGGTTTTATGTGCACTGCCATAAATTCACATAGACTATGGTAGCATAAAAATAGTAAGTAAATAAATATTCCTTCTCAAATAATACATGGGTTTTTCTTCTCACAAATTTTCAAAAAAAAAAAAGCTTTGTTGGAGATAAGTAGTGTTAGTTCATGGTAGCCAGAGAAGGAATCTAGCAGCATCTTTTCCAACCAATGCATTTCATTAAAAGACATAAGCTTTGTGAGCTGCAGTTCATTTCATCAGATGCATAGAAAAACACATGTTCAAATAATAAAGCAAGTCATTTCTATCTTTTGATATGACAGAGAAACAGCATTGACTTGTTATGTGTTGGCTGACCATGTGCTAGGTAAAATGAAGCAATCTTGCAACTTTGGCTTTGGCTTTTGAAATGCAATTATTACTTTTGTAGCGTGTTAGCTTTCTGTCTTTGCAGATCTACAATGGCCAACGTCACCAAGCAGCATGAATGAATACAAGGATTGGGAGGGAACAATTATCATATATCTTTAGCTAAGAAAAATTTCTCCTTCTCTTTTTCACATAGTCAGGCAAGATGCTATCCTTGGCTCCATTGAGATCTTTCTGACACCCCAGTAAAGATTTCTGTCTAGGACTTTTCCCTAGAAGGAGAAAGTCCTTCAATTGGTTTTCAGGTTTAGATCTGAAATTTCAATTATTATGTAACTTCTTTAGATATAAGTGATTTGGCAAGCTGATTGTTTAAAACAAAGTTATAGCACCTGGGTAAGAAGAATAGCTTATTGGTGTAGTGTTATACTATTATTCAAATACATAATTGGTTAAGCAAATCTCTATGATTCAAACTGGTGCATGTGACTTCATTGTAGCAAGCTATCCATTTTACTCTTTGTTTATCTTGTTTATCTGACTTTGCACAGAGCTCAGAAAAATATGTAATACCATTTTTATGGAGGTGAATTGTGTCACTCTTACTGACAAACTGTCAGAAAATAGAACTTTCTGGAGTTACTATGCAGTTTACAAATTAGTAGAGTTTGATAGGGTGATCAAACTTACCAATGACAGGGTGGCATTGAGCACCTCACTGTGATACTGTAGGACACGCCCCTAAGTATAAAAGGGCTGTCAATTGTCATTTTTCTAGGAGACAGAGAAATAAGAAAGAAAGTGAGAAAGAAAATGAGGAGATTCTAAGGAGATTGGAGATACTGAGAAGATCCAAGACTCTGAGGAGATATTAGGATCTGACAGACTGAGGTCTGTGTATGAGAAGATATAGCAAAGAGATCTGAGAAAAGATCTATAACCTAAAGAGAAAGGGACTTTCTAAAGAGGTTAGCTATATCTAAGAAGAGGTTATGAGAGGAAGAACTGTGAATCTCTCATAGTGACTTCTAGTTCCTTGAAGGACTGTTTAAGAGGAACGAAAGAAGAAAAGACTCTGTATATATTTAAGAATAATATATTGTTCTGTTATAAATAAATCTGTTTTGATCTGACACAACTTGGCATTGCAATTTATTCAATGACTCTGTGATATAGATATAGGTTTAAAGATCCAGGCCAAACTCAATCAATATTATTTAACACAAACCTAAAAAGATAATGATGATTTGTTACATTTATTATAGCTTCCCATTCCAAAAGACTCTGAGCTGAATGAAGCTTACAGTGTAGTTTAAATCTCAGAATTGATAAGTTAATAGGAAATAATGCATATATGTATTTAAGCTACAATTTATGTATACCTATGTAAACCCCATTCTTCTCAGTCAGATTTAGTTTGAGAAAATAGGCATCACACTGAACATTTTAAATTACAGCTGCATTATATCCTCAAAAATAACTGGAGTGAACAATTTTGTTATAAATAGCTTGAACTAACTGTATTCAAGTATATCAAAAAGTTGTTTGTTGATGAGTGAAAATTATTGGGGAGGGGCAGTGGGAGGTAAAGAATTTGGATCTGCAAGATGGACAATTTAAAAGAAAAAACAACCACACTTACCCATTCCTAAAAAGTAACTGTCAATACAGAACTGCTTTCTCCATCCCCCTTAAATGCTTTGTAATGCAGTTCCACCTTCTCCTAAACAATGTGGCCAGCAGCTTGAAGAAGGTTGATAATGAACCAGTCAATCAATCAATCAGCCAGTCAATCAATCAATCAGCCAGTCAATCAATCAATCAATTAATTGATTGATTTAAATGTTTGCCAGAGTCAAATAAAGGGCTCTGACCTATTGCATTGTTCTCTAATATAAAGAATTGAGATAACCAATACTGATGACACTTGGCAAGATCTACTGTTTCTAGCATAGACATTTCACCTTCTGTACACTTATTATCAAATATTCTTTGGAAATATTGAAGAAACAAATATATAATCAGGGTTTAGATAGACATTCTCCTGTCTTTAGTGGAAATGGGAAAAACAATTTTTACTAAAATTCCATGTGTGTTATTATATTATTAAGAGCAGTGAGATTTCCAGGGTTCCAAGGCTTACATTGAATTTTCTTTGACTGAGAAATTAAAGGGTCACAGATATTTGGTACCACTTGCCTTTCTTAATAAATACAGTAGCTGACTGTATTTTTTTAATTAAGAAGGGCAAATTGTACCATTACTTCAGCCCAGAGAATGTTTCTCTCAGACAATTTTAGCTTGCATTATAATGCAGCACATGCTTTGGAGAAGAAGAGTTGGGATACTTGCTATCATTAAAATTGATTAGACAAATAAGTGTATCTATCCATAAATGAGCCGGGGTCAAATTATGTGCTCTGCTGAAATCTGCTTGGCAAGTTATGGACCCAGCAATCTTCTCCCAGAAAATATTCTTGAATCAAGATGGGAAGTTGATCCCAGGAGATCATCTTGATTAATCCCCAACTCACAACAAAGCAAGCTTCTCTTAAGGAGAGGCAATCAAATAAATGTTAACAATAAGGCACTGGTATATATTTGCAAGCATTTGTTATGGAAATTAGAGCAGTGAGATCCATGGATTAAAAAGTGCATAATATTAATATGAGGTAAAAAAGTAGAGCATTGTGTAGTAATATTCAAACCTGAAAAATATGGCTGCTCTTATACAAGTTACCACAGGAAACATGTCTGCCAATCAGTGCACAATGCAATTCCTTCTGTGATTGTAAGCATGTAGAATTTTACATTTGCTAACAAATGCTACCAGATCCATAAAACAACAACAATACTGGTGTCAGTGCTGCATTATATTTTTTAATATCCTAATATATATTTAAAATAAAAACACAGGTTTAAGGTAAAAGAAAGCCTTTTGCTCTAGTGAGAGATATTTCTGATATTTTAGAGATGATCCTCATGCTCACTGGCTGTTGGTGGTATAGTATAGGGTATGTGTAACAGTTCAGCTAACACTACAAGCCACACACAGCTAACAGCCAAAGCATTCACATTGTTTCATGTGTCCTTTCTCTAGAATAAATACAAGGTTGAAGATCGCAGGTGTTCTGATACTGTATTTGGGTAGAATTTAATTTCAACTAAGCAGTACTTCCTTCCATTCTGTCTTCTCATTGAAGATTTTGAAGAGAAGGACAAAACCCTTCTGTGATATCCAAATGAGAAAGCAAAAGAAGGGTTATGAGGAAGGAGCTGTATGGTCAGATCTTAATATTAATTAATTAATTCTAGCAGAATCATGCCAAAAGTGAGACCAGGGAAAACTTGAGTAGTGCCACATATAGTTATATCTTTAGCTACAAAGATGTTGTATTCATGGTTAATGCACTCATGAACTGAGTTAATGCTTAGAAAAGGCCATTTAGGTTTCTTTTACTAAAATGTAATGGTGGCCGTAATTATTAGACTTTTTCATTCCAGCTGCATAGATGTGGAGCAGTGATTCTCCTGGCCAAATGCTTTAGAGCAACTACAAAGCAAAGCTGTCCTTTCTTTCTTATTACAGATAGTTGGATGGCCAGATCTGGACTTGAAAAGAACAAATGTTGCAGCAGTTGAAAATGTTGAAGTTGAAACGAAACTACTGAAAAGTTGAACCCTATAAAAATAACAACTGTCAACTACTAACAAGCCTGGGAAACAAGAGAAGTTGAGAAACAAAAAAAACCTATGGCGTTATATTATTCTGCTTTACAGTGTTTTTTTTTTCCTGTGCCCTTTCTCTAAAATAAATACAAAGCTGAAGATCACAGGTATTTCTGACATTTTAGCAGAAATTAATCTCAGCTAAGCAGTAGTTCCTTTCATTCCCTCTTCTCTTCAAAGAATCAAATATTGCTTGCTGTTGATTGCTCAAGGCTTGTAAAGTTAGAACTTTTATGAGAATGGATGGCACTATCTACTCCACCATTAAAGTAGCCACAGACACCAAAACTAGCAGCCCACTCAGAAGCAACCACAATATTTTAGAGGAGGCTGTGGGCTGCCAGATTGGGAGTTATATCATCAGGCATCTGAACTTATGTGGCTAAAAGAATAGATAACCTTGAGGCACAGATGATTATTAACTTTGGAGGGTCACAATTTGCAACTGGGGTAGCATGCCTTTCTATGGTATAGGAAAAATAAAATACACAGTTATTTCCAATTACATTACATTAGAAATACTCTGTTTTCAGTATGGGGAAAAATTAAGTAAAAACACTATCTGAAAATACCAGTCTGGCTCTCTATAATGGAGGCATTGATACAGCCAAATGTGGTTGATACGGAAAAAATCATAAGATATAAAAATATTTTGAATGAGAAAGGGGAATTGAAAAGTAATCAGGAACTGAATAGTCAAGGGATAAACTTAGCATGGTGGCCGCATATACAATCAAGATATGAAAAAGATGTTAAATTATATGGTTTTTCTAAAGAACCAACAGAATTGGACAGATTCTAACAGGAACTGATGAGAAATTACTTTAAAAAATTTACACTTACCTATTGAGTATTTGCTGATGCTACAGCCAAATGGGCTGCCACACAACCTCTGCAGACACCTACCACATTCCCACTCTTCCAATTAGGACCAACAGTGCAATACCAGGATCTGTTAGAACCAGGAGAAGCAAAGACATGGGAGGAGAAGTTTGAAGCAACTTATCAGGATGGCTTCTGGTGCAGCGGTGGTTTTCAAAAAAATTCCTATTGGTTTGATGTGAAGATACAGAATATTTTGAAACATGGGATTTGTTTTATCTATGGTTAAATAACACAAACAGAAGTTAGAACATTTAAAATTATAAACGAAAGATTAATTTTACCATGAGAGTTTGTTATATGTTTATTATCAATATGATTTAGTATTAATAATTAAGTATTAATATTATGTTGATAAAATACTGTTATTATATGACCACTACTAATGAACATTATTATTACAATGATGATGACTATTGCTCAAACTAACTGTAACCAGACCACACACTGTTAATATAGACACTGAAATTGTTGCTCTTTCTTTATATAGTAAAAATAAAAAAAATTGGAAAAAAAGAAGAAGTAGCTCTAATATTTCTTCCAACAGCACATGGGGTGAAGCCTTCTCTGTCAGCTTTTTGGAGGACATTGTAGCTATCTGCACCAATTGGACCATCCTGTTTCTTATGTGCATAATTGGAGTGACAGGCAATGTCTACACCTTGGTTGTGATGTGCCATTCCATGAGGTCCTCTGCCTCCATGTACATCTACATCATCAACTTGGCCCTAGCAGACCTACTCTACCTTCTCACTATCCCTTTCATTATGGGGATTTATTTCATTCAGGAATGGTACTTTGGAGATACAGGTTACTGGATCCTCTATTACTGAGAATCAGACATGACTGAATGGAAGGGTGAAAAACTCTGTATATTGTTTGTTAGTTATGCAGAATCTTTTTTGTTCCAATTTTATTTATAAGAATTTGTTGTATGGATGAAAACTCAGTTGGATGAAATTAGATTTTATTTTACCTACAATGAGGTTAATTCTAAGTTTCTAGCATATGGTTCTGCTTTGACTTTACTTAGATGTCATTGTTCAACCTGACATCTGTGAATTTTTTAGGAAGAGCCACAAGACAAAGACACAGCTTTCATTCACACTTTTATAATCAATGCAGTGTTCTTTCCAATTCCATGCCATCTGTCTCCTGTCATATCAAATATAACACAACCTTTTTAGGAGTGACATGAGATAGAAAAGCTCAGGCTCAAAATAAGAAATATTTGCCCAACTAAGATGTTTTTTTTCAGAATCCAAAAGGAGTACATTACCTTATGAAATGTTTATTGCTGCTGCTGTTCAGTTGTTTAGTCACTTCTGACATTTTGCAACCATCTGTCAATAACTGCTTCTATGAATAACTCGTAGTTGTACCATCAATGACAGCAGCTAGCACCTTTGTCTTCTTCACATTCCCTTTGATTTTTCCAAGCAGGAAGGCCTTTTTTCATGACTGCTGCCTTTGCATTGGACATTTAAAATATTTAAACTCTAGCTTTATTTTTAGTCCTTCTGGTTTGCAGCCTGATTTCTCTCATATTGTATGATTACTTCTTCTTGGGTATCATCCCAAGCTTCAAGGTTTTATCATTTTTGTCCAGCATCACAGTTCAAAGGCATTCTTTTTTCATTATCAGCCTTCTGCTGGTCCATCTTTCACAGACACAGAACTGGAAAAAGCATGGCTATTACAATATCTACCTTTGTTATCAATGTGATATTTCCGTGCTTCAGAAATGTTAAATCTTATGCTGAGTTGTGATTAAAGACATGCTATTATAGCCCATCCTTCTTACACACCAAACTTGTCTGCGAATATCCATGTATTTAATATATATTATATTAATCTCTTAACATAATATGCAGGAAAAACTAATATAATGAAATGCATAAAACTTGGGGGGGTTATATTGAAGAAAGAGGTTTTAGAATTTGAGGAAGATTTTTGAAAGAATCGTTTTAATAAAATCTTCAGGAAGCAGAAAGAAAATTCTTATTTAAGAATCTTATTACATACAGTAATATCTTAGTGTACTTCACAGATACTGGCACAGCAGCAGGGATGGAGGGATGGAGGAAGGAAGGAAGGAAGGAAGGAAGGAAGGAAGGAAGGAAGGAAGGAAGGAAGGAAGGAAAGCATATAATGGGTGAAGTTTATTTACTTCCAGGAATTAAAATCTAATTAATAAACTACAGGATTATCTGTATTTTAATCCATATAGAATCCAGTTTTAGTTCAGTAATGCAGCAAAGCTTCTATGACAACATTAAGGAACAATGTTACTCTTTTTTGAGGATCAACCTGTAGTTATTTGGATATATACATGTGTCAGACCAAAAACCAGGAAAGGCATATGGTGACTCTTTCAAGCAGATTTCTTTATTGTTCCATACCTGTAGACAGAATCTGCCAAACTGAGGCACATTCCTGTGGAATGTGCTACCTCCCTCCTGGGAATTCAGACCAGTATACTCCATCACAGTATGCAAAATATTTCAGTCCTTCTGATCAAGCTATATGTTTAATGACTTCCTAAATAAGCAGGCACTGACTCAGCAACAGACAACTCCTAGCCCAGACTTTTGAGAGAGGAGGAAAAAACCCCTCTGATTATTGTGTTCATGAAGTGGATGATTTTATGCATCTTGATCCTGTTCCCATGACTGACTCAGGGACCATTATGATCACAGTAAATTGGTAAGAGAGCCCTTTGCTTCCTTGTCAGCAGAAGGTAATGTAATGGAAAACCATGCCTTCAGTATTACAGTTATGGCTTATCAAGTCCTCTTGCTGAAGTGCATTTAGTTTAGGAATGAGATTATTCTGATTGCTCATACAAATAAGGGCCTGGAATATAAAAACAAGAACATTAGTTGTGGCCTCTGGGTTAGAAAGATGCCTCTAATGTGAAATTTCAGAAGAAATGCAATTATTGTTGATTTTAGAGTAGGACTTGGATGTACAGTATTTTTTATTTATGCTTGTACTACTGGAAGCCTTTGGTATAAGTATAAATCAACTTATTTTTTTATTATTTATACTTATACCAATGAAAGCCATTCTTTTTCTTCCTTTTTTACTTATTCCTTTCTTCCTTTCTTCACACTTTATCTTGCATGTTGACTGATTCTTTTTTTCTTCTTTTTCTTCATGCTTTTGAAATTTAATAAACTCATATTTTTAAAAAGATGCTTCTAACACAGAACCTGTATTTTTATCCCTGGAGACAGAATCATATGTATTTCTACAACTATCCCCAATATAAGTGAGATATCTAACTGATTGCACAGACAATATTAGCAACTACATAATTCCATAACTGCCCAAAACTGGGAAAAAGCAAAATAACCAACATATATATTAGTTAATGATTTTGTGCCTTGTGTTAATTTTCTGAATGTTTTCCTTTGCTTCACTTTTAACAGAAACTAGATAACCTGTGATCTATTGGGTCACCGTTTCAGAGATATTTCCTTACATAAACAGAAACAGGTGGGCAAAAAAGGTGGGCAAAAAAGCTATGGGAGCAAAAAGCCTTCCAATTTCTTGTTGACTTCCCTACTGAGTTTCCTAATGGGAAGCTAGCAGGGAGAGTTGAAAACTCTTTCTCCCTCCATCCCTTCTTCCCTTTTCATTCCTTTATTTTTTGTCAGCAGGCATGAATGGAGATGGAGCTGATTGAGTGGTTGGTTTGATAATGCTATAATTGCTGCCATAAGGAGAGCTGTGGGATTATGGGTTTTTGTGTTGTGAGTTTTTAATATTGTAAGCATCCTAGAGTCATCTGCTTGTGAGGTGGATGGTTCTATACATTTGTTTGATAAATAAATAATAAAAATATGGAAATTGGTTGGCCACTTTCATAGATGCTTTAAAACTTTCCATATTGTCTAGCTCTAGGATTTTCCAGTAGGCTCCTTTCTAAATAGGAATCAGACCTGATCCTGCTTAGCTTTTCCAGGTCAATTTAGGTCGGCTCAGAGCTTTTATTTAGCTAAATATATTGAACATGCACCCCAAAACCCTTGCAGAACATGTCAGCTGTTCATTGCAGTGTTTTTCATGTTTGCTGAGATTTCATGGGCACAAGATACTTGGCTGCCAAAGGCAGAGCAAAACATAGCACATTTCAAATTAGTGCTTCTCCTCCTACTGCACCAAACTCTAATAAATCTTCATTAGTGGCAAAATGTTTATCTGTTTGTGAACCCATGTTGTGAACCCTGCTGACTTTCCCATTAAAACTTTCTTAATAATCTATCAGTTTGTTTGAAATCAGGTAAAGGTACATAGGAATACCACTGAGTACATATCTCAATTTTGAATGAAAATAAATAATCACAACTGTTTTACTACACAGAAGCTGAGCTCCTCGTACATCCTCAGTCACAGGTTTTGAGTGATGGGCATGTATTCATATATTCTCTGAGAAGATCAAAAGAATTATTGAAAACAAAATAATGGGCCATAAAGATGAAAGTGTCTGAAGACATTATTGCTAAAGTCTAAAGATGTCATCACTTTGAACATTAGCTACCTGCTGAATTTCTACCTGTATGGTTATATTTAATCAGACTTCTCCCTTTTTTAAAATTTCTCCTTCATTTTACTCTAGTCCTTTCTCTTCCTTCTACAATTACCTCCACCCTTATAACATCTGTTCTTCATTTTGCCCTACTTTACTTCTTACTGTGCTTTTTCTGCTAGGAGTGAGAAAAGAGTGGGAGAGAATGGTTTTAATGGTATAAATGGGGTCCTTTATTTTACCAATCATTAATTTTAATCAGTGAAAATCCATTTGCTTAAGAGTTTTTGTCCTGGCTCTCCCCTTTTGGGAATGTGACTTCTGGCACTTATAAATTGACTCAGACAAATATGTACATAGAAGTGTGTCAAACAATCCTGCACATGCATTTATTGGGAAAGACAATTTCTCCCGGGCTGGTTTCAACAGGCATTAGGTGTTAACAAGATGCAAAAGCTGGTTTTGTTATATGTTTATATTGTTCTGACTACACTTTTGTGGCCCCTTTAAGGATACATTCACAGAATTTAAAATGATTTTTCAAATAAAACATTAACCCTAATTATAAGCTCATTTCAGCAAAACTTCCTTCCTGGAAAAGATTGCCAGCTTATTCCTTTTCCTAGGAAGGACAGAAAACAGAATGTAAGAGGACTACATATGCTAAATAATCTGTAATTCTTTAAAAAATGGTTTTTGTGTAGACAAAATCCCTTTTCATCTTTCTGCATTTTCATTCATTCATTCATTGTGTGTCAAAGAAAGTAATAGGAAAAAAGTTTTTAAAAAGATGCCAATAGTCTATTTGATATTCAAAACAAAAATAATTATTTGCTCTTACAGTCTTTGCACATGTCTTTTCTTAATAGTCTTCTTTAGGACCAAAACATATGTGTATATAACCTAATTCTGAAAATACTTCCTTTACCCAAAAGAAAACTTGAAAAATTCTTTTCTCTTGGTTTAAAAAGAAAGTATTTCTGAAGAAAAATAAGTAATCTGAGAGTAATTCCTACATATATTTCAGGAGTTAAAAAGCTTCAAGCATCATTCATTTTGCTGCTCAACAATGGGGAAGCTAAATTGCACATTCCAGAAGTCATATCTTAGGACTATTGATCTGCTATAGTAAGAAAAGGTAATAACCTCAATGAAGGATCCTCCAACTCCCCTTTTCACTTTGAACCTCCGTTAGGTACTTTGCAAACTCTTAGAGAGGAATAAAGTTGTTGCAGAATTTTTGTTCTTCACACTGTTGCCTAGAGGCTTTACAAGACAAGCCTGTGTGGCTACAAGGAGAAGAGGAGGAGTCACATTTGTGCTGTCCAACAAGTAGAAATGGCCAAAGCTCAGGCCAACCAACAAGCAGAAATAGCCAAAGCTCAGGCCCAAGTGGAGTTACTCGAACGGCAAAGAGAGATGGCAGTGAAAATGGCACGGGCCGCAGCATGGCAGAAAGCAGCCAACACTGCCTCCCTCACCTTCGACCTCGAAGAGTTGGGAGAAGAGAACCCAGATACACGGGTCAAGGCCTATGTGGATGAGCAGCACTCGCTACGAAATGAGCAGGTGGAACCGTCTCAGTTGCCTAGCAGTCTCCCACAACCAGCGGAGCATAGGAGTGAATCTCAACCACAGACTCTAAACCTCAGTCATGCAACTGACGTTGTAAGACCTAACATACGAGATTTACTTCCTACCAACTGCAAATCTTCCCCAACTGATGTTGCACGTACTAAGGTCCGAGATTCTCTTCCCAGAATCAGCAACCCTACTCCAACGTCTCATGGCCTGCCGGGAAAGCAATTTAGCCCACCACTGATCATGACGTCTTCTCAACAAGTAGACATGCAACCAACAGCACCTGCCACACTCAATCCACAGACAATACCATTCCAGCCACAACCTCAACACTACCCGAGCTCACAGGTACGACAAGATACACAGCAGCGTGAAGCTCCACCATCGTCTCTGGAATGGCAGGATGACATCCTCTGTAAGCACTGGGAGGAACACTATGACCCATCATTGACATACAACCTGAATCCACCCTCTACATCAATGCCCCTTACCCAATCCACCTCTACAGATGATGCAGACTACTGGAGAGAGTTGGCTCTCAGGAGAGGAAAGCTAGATTTGGCCGCCAACAGGGTATACAAATTCTCTGACGAGCCAGGAGGCAAATATCTCCTCTGGAAGAAAATTTTCCTGTGCACCATTCAGGATGCACGCCTGAAACCCGATGAAGTACTCATATACTTGATAACATGGCTAGGGCCGCAGTCTGCCAAAGCAACAAAGGCACTTTATACCTCCCACTTAGATGACCCAGACGCTGCCCTACAGTTGGCATGGAAAAGACTTGACGAACTGTACGGCGCTCCCACAGCAGTAGAATCAATGCTGTTGAACAGCCTCAACAGGTTTCCTAAAATTCCTATCGACAGGCCTCACCTGGTCACGGAACTATCTAATATACTTATACAACTGAAAGCAGCACAACGGGATCCACGGTTACTAGGACTCACTTGTCTTGACCACGTCAACATGCAAAACAAAATCATTCGGAAACTCCCACAGGTACTAATTGAACAGTGGCTCCAGCTGTCTGATGCCTTCATGGCCAAGGGTCGCCACAACTATATACCCTTTACCATTCTCGAAGAATTCATGGCCCACCAGGCAACAGTGTGCAACACCCCCAGGGCCCGTGGACTCAGAGCTGTTAGTCCACCCAATGACAAAAGATACAACAGCAACTATATACCGTCCACAGATCCTACGCCCACTGCAAGGGGAAAACCCTTCATGGTTGTCCATAAAACCGAGATTGACTCCTCAACCATAAAGAGTTTGGCCACTAACTGGTCAGCCTCAACCCGATCTAGATCTCCAACTACAAAGAGAGTTGAGCTTTGTCCTTTGCACAACACTCGACACTCGCTGAACAGGTGTCAGGGGTTTGCAGCAAAATCCCTGACCCAAAGGAAAGATTTGTTATGGGAGTTCAGAGTCTGCTGCAAGTGTTGCGAATCTTCTAAACATGTGCCAAAAGACTGCACAGCCAAGGTGCAATGCCATCTATGCAACAGCAATGAGCACCCAACTGTTCTGCATCCAGACTCTGAATGACCACAGAAGACAACTCCTAACCCTTCTTTGAACAAGGAGCCTCAGCGCGCCACGAAAGCACAATCAGAGCCAGTGGTAAGTGTCCATTGCACGTCAGTGTGAGATAACACACCAGCCCCTCACTTGTGTCATCAGATCTGCTTAGCCAAAGTCTACCCTGATGGACACCCACAAGAAACAATGAAAATGTACATAATCCTAGATCCTCAGAGTGATCGCTCACTAGCCAGGGCTGCATTCTTCGACCTCTTTGATGTGCAGAAGGAAGAAGTGCACTTCATGATATCAATGTGCACTGCACCAAGACACATGGCGGGGAGGAGAGCTACTGGACTCTGTATAGAGTCATTAGATGGAAGTTCCCAGTTCCTACTGCTGCCCGTGTTAGAATGGGATGGGATACCAGATGACCACAGCCACATTGCAACACCAGAGGTAGCTAGCAACATACCTCACCTGAAGCATATGGCTCATCACTTTCCCGCCCTAGATCCTGAAGCCAAGATTTTGCTCTTGCTGGGAGTAGATGCCCCTGATGCTGTAGTCTACACTGAAGTAGTCAGAGGCCCAAATTACTCACCCTATGCCTACAAAACAGACCTGGGTTGGGGAATCTCAGGAATTGTCTGTGTCGATCGGATGCAGGCCCCAACCCAGACAAATGCCTTTGCAACATCCTTTCCAACAGATGTCTGACGCCCTTTGAAGCTGTGGAAGCAAGAATACCAGTCCACCTTAAGAGGCCACCAGAAGCAACCAGCAAACTCTCACCATTGGAAGCAAAAGTACCGGCCACCAGAAGCGACCAGCAGACTTTCACCATTGGCAGCAAGAGTACTGGTCCACCCTAAACGGCTGCCAGAGGCGTTTAGCAGACTTTCACCAAGAAGCTCTACACCAGACCAGTCACTGACCTTGTGTTGCTGTGGAGAAAGGCTGAACTTGAAGACTGAACCTCAAGCTTTGCATGTTTTGCTTTGTTTGATGCTTTATTGCTATTTACTGTTTCTCTTACTTATATAGCTAACTGTTTATCTTAGTCATATAGTCAACTGCTATTCAGTTAGTATCATTGTTTACTGCTTATTTTAGTTATATAGTTATCTGCTATTCAGTTAGTATTACTCTTTACTGCCTATCTTAGTCATGTACTTAATTGCTAGTTAGTTAGTGGAATTTACAAATTCAGGCAGGGAGTGTGCTGTCCAGCCAGTTTAGAGTTAATGGGATTTGGGATAGGTAGTTAGGAATTGAGAGCTGTTCCCTTAAGGGAATGCATCATGGTAAATGTAGTTAAGGTATCCTGGGAAATGTAGTCCATGTCATGTGGTCACATCTGTAATCCTGATTAGTCACTAAATTGACTCTTGTTGGGTTGGGGGAAGCTCCCTCACTCTAGCCTGAATCCTTTATCATGCAGTTGCTTCAATCATCATTATGGTCATCATCATGGGGATGAGAGTTTAATATCTTTCTATACCACAATTCAGATATGATTGGACATTAAGAAGAACCTCATCATAAATGTGAGTTGGCAGGATGCCTGATGAACCAATAAAAAAGACTTTGAATGGATGCTTTGTGGAGTTTATCTGTCTGCTTTATGCCATCCAAATATTAATAAGCAGAACAACATTCAAGCACCAATGATACATATTTTCTTAAATGCACCTGCAAGGTATGTACTACACAGTCTGCTAATGTAGCTTTTATTATATGTGCAAGTAGCAGAGAAGACTTTGAAACATGGTCTCAAAAGGCTTGAGATAGTCTGAGCCATAATTATTCCTGAGAATTGGTTTGGATGGACCTTGTTTGGGCATGCAGTTTTGGCTATCACATTATACTATGATTAATCTGGATCTTGTGACATATGCTTCTTCTCTCTGAAGAGACCATGACGCTGATGTTCAGGGTCTGAAGAGAGCTATCGTTTCGTTAATAGAAAGCTTTAATGAGTCACAGTGGTGTGGAAAGTCACCCTGGCACTAATCAGGTACCTGAAGAATACAGTAGGAAATGTGACATAATATGATAGGGAACATGACATTTTAGGCATGTTCAATTAAAATGCTGATTTCAAATTGTGCTATGTTTTGCTCTCTCATTCATGACATTCAAATGTCAGTCATGGCATTCAAATGAAACATTTACCTATCTATAAAAGGACAGGTTCCTGCATTGTTGCAGGGAAAAAAAGGAATAACTACTTGTCATGCATCCTATGCTCCTAGAAACTGATTTTTCTATGCAATGATGCTGATTGGCTTCTGACCCTAAACCTAATCTGACAAGGAAAGTTTGCACAAGTTTTCATTTCCCCTAATAGCATAAATGATCTAACCTAAGTATTAACAGACATTAATTAACAATTAAGTAGCACACATATTTAGAGGTAAATGAGTTTGGGGACTTATATTTAAGACTGCTTCCTTATTTCATTTCTCTACCACCTTATAGGAGGATAATGACAGCTTTTTCTGGTCGGGGATTTCTGTCCTATGGATTAAGTGCAGTACACAGGATCCACTTATATAATTCATAGTTCCTCATTCCTCCTTCAGTGTGTTCAGTATGAGAAATAAAGGTACCATGTATGCTTTTAATTTATTGATTTGTATCCCATTTGTATTATTTTTTCTAATAACTCAAGGTGGCAAACATATCCAACACACCTTCCTCCTCTTCTTTTCCCCACAACAACCCTGTGAGGTGGATTGGGCTGATAGAGAGCAACTGGCCCAAAGACACCCAGCTGACTTTCATGGTTAAGACAGGACAAGATAGGTAAAATGAGGATCAAGATTGTTGGGGGCAATATGCTGACTCTGTAAAGTGCTTAGACAGGGCTGTAAAGCACTGTGAAGCAATATATAAGTCTAAGTGCTATTGCCATTTCATTTATTAAGACATTTTAAGAGGCTATGGCTAGGAAAGATGAATAAGACAAAAAAATGTAAAAGCAAGATATAAATTAGTATTTAATCAAATATATAAATAAAAATGGCAAAAGCTAATCAAACGTTTCCAAAATTTCCAGAAGAAGCTGTATTTCAAAGCTTTAAATGTACATTTGCTATTCTGGAGAATATATTTTCTTAAAACTCAAAATATTATATATAATATAATATAATATAATATAATATAATATAATATAATATAATATACATAGCAACTATATAATTGTTTGTCATCATACAAGTAACTTGTGTCATTAATGAAGTTATTTGAAAAATATGAAAAAGAGACAATTTAATATTGTACTAATCAATTTTGAATTATTTTATGAGATTCAGCTGAACATAAAGTTTATCAATAAGACATAAATTGAGTCTAGCTAGAGTTCTTTGCTTGTTTATTCATTTTATGTCTACTCTGTTCAGACTCCAAAGACACCTCCCAGACATTTACATCAGAATACAGAATAAAAGCATAAAATAAAGTAAATAACCCAACAAGAAACCCAGTAATATAACAGTAATAGGGTTGCATTTTTCATTTGACAATTTATTTTGTCTCTTTCTAGCTCCAATCAAGGTTAAATTCTCATCTACAAGTTCTGGTATTATATAAACTACTCAGCTATTACAGAGATATCATTACTATTGTCTACTCTGAGTTTGTTTCTTTTTTTAAAAAACTTGTTAAATATCAGTTCAGGATATAAAGAATTCTGTGAGCAATTTCATTGTTAAAGCAAGCAACTTTTCAACACTTTATGTTTATAAATCTGGAAAAGATCAGATTTTTAGCAAGATAGCTGTTGACTTAGAGATACACAACAATATTGTTCTCCATTTCTATTGTTTGTTCTGAATATCTTTACAGAAGAGAAATAACTCTAGTGCTTTTGGACATTCATCCACAATGAAAATTGGGTTGGATTCAATGACCCCTTCCTACTCTATGAACATAGTTGGAATGGACAATATATTTGTCATCAAATAAGCTCTGCTTCAAAAATCTTAGTTGTCTATTAAAGATGGCAGAATTCTGGATAATATAAACAACTTTTCTCTCAAGCATAGCCTTGAAGCCTTAGGTACATATGAGAGATATAGCCTGGTGATTATCCAGATTTAGTTTTGCTTTCACTTCTTTTTTACCCTTGAAACCCTGAAAATAGTGTGAAATGTTTCAGTTCCACATCTTGATGACATATTCACTTCAACAGAAGGAGTGCATTGCCACCTTGAAGATTGTTATGCTGAATTGCAACCCCCAAATTTGTAAAAATTGCTCAAGCTATTTCTGCTTTTGACTGAGAAGATGTTAATTGCAACCCAAACAACTGTTGCTGATAGGTGGTTTAAAAATGTAAATCATGCCTATAGGATACTTATAAAAGGACAGCTCCAATCTGCTAGTTATACTTGTGTTCCATGGAAAAAGGAAAAAGAAAGAAAGAAAGAAAGAAAGAAAGAAAGAAAGAAAGAAGTGAACCTGATGAAGTAGTTGTAGTCCATGAAACTGATGTTGTCATGAATGTGTTAGTCTTTGAAGTGCTAAGGAAGTATTCATTTGTTATAGTAATTAGTAATATAGTAATTAGTTCACTGTGTATCTCTGCAAGTAATATAGAAATGAATTCATTATCACCACCTTCCCTTTTTAAGCAAAGAATATTGAAAGTCCCCTCTTTGTGAATTCCTGGGAGGTCAGTCCTAATTTATTTTCTTATATTTGCTATTTTGATTTTTTTAAAGTAATTTTAGTGTCTGTGCACTATCTAAGATCAATCTGCTTTCTTTTAAATTTGTTCCTGTAACATACCCAAGAATGATCGCATCCTGAATATTTCAGCACTAGTCCGGAGGAACGTAGACATGGTATATCTCAGATAGGATGTAGAAATCCACAATGAAATATATATAAACGTGACTGGTGTTGTGCTTAATAGATATAGGTTTTGTGTTGGAGAGTTCTACAAATACGTAATGAAAGTTTCTGTGTTCTTCCCCACTCAAAGGTTTGATGAGAAACAATAGCAATGCATCAAGATCAGTTTTGTCAAAGGTCAGGTAAGATGAGCTAGAAATCTGAGAGGCAAATTTTAAAGCAGATATCATAAAAGGCAGGCTGGGATTTAAGATGCTGAGGAAACAGGAAAGAGAGAACACTATGACCTGGAGGAACTGATTAACAGTAAAGGGAGGCTCTATTGTCTCTCATTTCCATCCTCTGTCCATGAATAGCAGTTACTTTTGTCTCCCTCAGAATCCACCCCTCTGTCTCTAAGCTCATGAGTTCTTAAGTCTAACCAGTTTGCCATTTTCCTCCATTTAGTTCCTCCAATCTAAATGCACTGTTGCATTATCTATTGAGTAGTTGTCAACACAGAACCACCAACAATATTTTCAAATGAATCCAATTTACCAGAGAAGAAAACAACAACTCACTCAGGGGTGGGATTCAATTTTTTAACAACTGGTTCTGTGGGTGTGGCTTAGGTGGTGGGTGTGGCTTGGTGGTCATGTGACTGGGTGGACATGGCTTGGTGGTCATGTTATTGGCTGGGTGTGGCCAACTCAATATCACTCACATCGAGGCATGCATCTCCTCGTCTGGCCTCTCATGACTGTGGGGATGCTGCAACAGTCGTAAGTGTGAAAAATGGTTATAAGTCACTTTTTTCAGTGCCATTGTAACTTTGAATGGTCACTCCACACAAGCAAAGTGCCAGCAAAGGAGGGGAAAAAACTCCAGAGACGTTCCTGAGACAGGAAGTCTAGTCCTGCCAAGAATGTAATAAGGGTTAGCGGAGAGGCAGTTTCTGTAAGCAACACCAGAATGTTTCCTTCCTGCCTTCCTTACAGGATTAGGCCAGTAATTTCTTCTAACAACTGGTTCTCCAAACTGCTTAGAATGTTAACAACCTGTTCTAGTGAATAGGTGCGAACTAGTAGAATCCCACCCCTGCTACCCCTCCAGGACACCTTGATTAGCAGAGACCGTAATGGCAAACTAGAAATACACAAAACACAAAAACTATCCCACGCCAACCAAATGCTTCACTACTAAAGCAACAACTCAACCTCCCACAAGAGAAGCTGTGTAAGAACTTTATTTTGATGAATGCAAACTCACTGCTGCAATCCTGAACAATAGAAAGGGGAAACAGAGCATCTATTCAATATATTCCAACAAAATGGATATCCTCACAACTTTATCAAAAAGTGGCTGAACACTCACTCAACTTGATACTACACAACCAACACAAACCCTAAAAGAATACGCTGCTATAAACCAAGAACATCTCAGAAACCATCAACAGACTACTACAACTGCATGGAATCTATGTAGCTCACAAGCCAATTAAAGCCCTTAACAACATCCTAAGCAAACCAAAAGTCCCATCAGCCCCAAAAGAAAAATGGGAGTAATCTACAATATACATGTAATGAGGGGTATAATGTAATAGGACAAACAGACAGAAGACTGGCAGAATGCATCCATGAACACCAACTATCAGTCAGAAGACATGATGAAAACTCTTTAATTTAATTTCACAACATATGGATAGATTGGGAAACTGTGACCATCCTAGAACAAGTCAAATCAAAACATGAGAATTTCTAAGAAGCCTGGCACTCTGACAAATTAGCCATCAATAGGCATAAAGAATAACTATAAGTTATGTAAAAGAAACAATCAACAAGCCAAAAAGGGAACAAAAAGACTAAAGCACCTCTCCAGCAGCATGCAGCTCCAAGATCAACATCAGACCAACGATCAATGAAACAGCACCTCTATCAATAAGCAAGTCAACAATAAACAGCCCGACCAAAGAAATTCTAAAACCACCCTCACCAACACTGATAGAGCAATCCATTAGAATATAAACTGAGAATAAACCCCACCCCCTAGTAGCACCAATGATGTTACCTAGTCTGCAAGAAAACAACCAATATCAGAGAGCACCAAAGACTTCTCAGGCTGAATCATGTGGAGTTATCTCTAATTTAAATCTAGATGTTTTTTCCTGCTAGAAAGCTGCTTAAAACTATTTATATAGACCTGTTGCTTGTTATTTTACAAAACTGGGAGATCAGTTTCCTTGACGACAACTTCTCTCAGTAAAATCCTGTAAACTTTATCCTTTAGAATCACAATGAATGACATTAACAAAGATGTGTCTGCTAGCACCATGAAGTCAAATTAGATCATCCGATGGTTTAATTTGGGTCCAGTTTCACACTGAGGGTGCCCCATTTATTGAAATAAATGCTTTAAAATATTAAGATATTAAACAGCACACAGAAAAGGACTGTGGGATTCTACATAAGTACATAAATCTAGTAATACCATTGGTTCTAGATACAGCCTGAGTGCAGAGCTATAACTAACTAGATTCCAAAAGACACAATCCCACCAGGCATATAATAATCAGATAATCAGGATCCACCAGATGGCATTAAAGTAAAAGACATAATTGTTTCATGAGATCCTACTTTCTGAAACTATTGATGAACACAGATCACATCTATTGTCCAATTATTGTTGGTGCCACCATAGTGCTAAATATGCACCATGCAATAATAAAATTTACACATACAGAAAAATACCTGCCAAAACAAAAAGTATATAGTCCACTTTAAATCCACTTTGTGATATAGTTTATTGATGACTAACTTCTGAATTAAACTTTCCCTATTTGAGAATCAAGATAAACAATAGACACTATATATCTTTTATGTATCTTACATAATCACAAAAGTAGTATCGAAATAACATTGGGGTTCACGAACAGGAATCTCTCTCTCTCCCTCTCTCCCCCACTCTCTCCAATAAAGATTCATTCTACCTAGGAAGCAGTGGTGGGATTCAAAATTTTTACTATCAGTTCTATGGGTGTGGCTTGGTGGGTGTGGCTTGGTAGGTGTGGCTTGGTGGGCATGGCAGGGGAAGGATACTGCAAAATCTCCATTCCCTCCCTACTCCTGGGGGAAGGTTACTGCAAAATCCCATTCCCATCCCACCCAGTAACCTGCTTTCCAGCTCCGTTCTCCTGTGCAGGGCAACAAAAGAAGACCCAACTGATCAGCTGGGACTTGGGAGGCAGAGAATAGTTGGGGACAGGGCCAGTCAGAGGTGGCATTTGCCAGTTCTCCAAACTACTCAAAATTTCTGCTACCAGTTCTCCAGAGCTGGTCAGAACCTGCTGAATACCACCTCTGCTAGAAGTTTAATGACCGCTCAAAATATACAAAATATGTTGAAAGTTTGGCAAGAAAGTCCATAGACAAAGTGAAGAATAAAGATAATGTTACCAGGGGTGGTATTCAGCAGGTTCTGACCAGTTCTAGAGAACCGGTAGCAGAAATTTTGAGTAGTTCAGAATACCACCTCTGACTGCCCCCCCCCATCTATTCTCTGCCTCCTGAGTCCCAGCTGATTGGCTGGGTCTTCTTTTGTTGCCCTGCACAGGAGAACGGAGCTGGAGAGCAGGTTAGTGGGGTGGGGAGGGAAGTATCCTTCCCCAGCCATGCCCACCAAGCCACGCCCACAGAACCGGTAGTAAAAAAAATTGAATCCCACCACTGAATGTTACCCTCTGAGTCTGGTCTTGGTTCAACTGGCAAATATTTGGGAGAAAGACTGCCTTAACTTGTAAGAAGAAATGTTGATTGCTATCATCTCAAGACCACAAATAAGAAGATTTGCCATTGGCTGTTACTGGTGGATAAATGTCCCATTTCTTTAAGTAACCTGAAGTGTATCTTGAGAAGATTGGCTATATCTAAGCTGGCCACTTTATCTGTTGTCTAAGAAATTTGATTAACCGGACCCAGTAGAATATATGTCCTATCATATATGCTCTATGAACACCAAAATAGGGCTAAGAGATGCAAAAGGTCCAGAATATTTCTGGATCAAAGTGAGACCAATCACAAAGAAAATATAAGTTGCCAATTTCAATTGAAGTCATTTGTTGTAACCAGCAACTGTTGCTGTTTTTTGCTCCAGACTCCCAGTGTTTTGCCTTCTTCATATTATGAAAAGGGGCACAAACCAGTGGATACCAAGCTGATTCTGGATTTCCTATAATAAACCTTATGTCCTATAATGTTTTAGCTAAGATCTTTAAAGAACTATATTCTTTCTGATTTTCATCTGTTAGAGTAAGTCTCCTAGGAAGATTCTCTTGTAATGTTTTGATTTGAATGACTTTTGTTCAACCATATTCCTGAGCCTGCAGTTCAACTCTGAGTCACAAACTCCAGTGAAGAAGAGTCAGCCATCTCCAGAGGCAGGGGTTTTTTCCCCCCACTTTCAGGCAGTTGCTATTTGGCTCCTCACCAAGGATGCTGCCTTGCAAAAATGTTGACTCTCACTTCCATTAATCCTCACCAGCAGGGTGAATAGTGGGGGGATGATGGAAGTTAAAATACAACAATATTTGGAGGGCCATACAGTTGTCTCAATTGTTCATAAATATGTTTCTTTGAAATCTCCCCTCTAGTGGGTCTATACTCTTGTGAATAACGCCATGCTGTTTTCCTTGTTGCAGGTGGAATCCATACATTCCTGGGAGTAGAGAGAGGAAAAATGTCTTAGTGCTCAAATAAAGCTGCTGGTCAGAGATCAGAAAGTCAATTTTTTGTTTCGGAGCATTAATTGACAGGATTAAAGGAAAGAGCTGATAAGGCAAACAGGAACTTCTCAAGGCCAGACTAAATTGTGAGTCAGGGGCTTTCAAAGGGCAAATGGACAAGAAAGTTAGTGGAAATACACAAAATCACCCATGCTGTTGACTTCCTGACTAGCCCAATGCTTGATGGAAGATCTTCAGAGCTTTCTCAAAAACTAAAAGGGTAGGAAACCCTAAAATTACCCCCCTCCTGCGCTGCCTGCATTGGCTGCCGGTTGCACTCCGGGTGAGATTCAAGGTTTTAGTTTTAACATACAAAGTCCTTCACGACATGGGTCCTCAATATTTAAGGGAGCGACTCCTGCCGACATTGAATGCCAACCGCCCTGTGCAAGCACACAGGCAAGGACTCCTTGGGGTCCCATCGGAGGGCCAATGCCGGTTGGCGGCTCCCTGACAACGAGCTTATTCTGTTGTGGCTCCTGACCTCTGGAACCAACGCCCCCTGGGGCTCCGTCTGGCCCCTGACCTCCGCACCTTCCACCATGATTTGAAGACCTGGTTGTTTGACCAATCCGGGCTGTGACCCTTCTTGGGGGGGGTTATATTTTTAAGTATTGTAAATTCGTCTTTTGGGCTTGTGAATTTGGTTTAATCTTTTCTTAATTATTTATTGTTGTTGTTTTTTAGCTGTGAGCCGCCCCGAGTCTTCGGAGATGGGGCGGCATACAAGTCCAAAGAATAAATAAATAAATAAATAAATAAATAAATAAATAAATAAATAAATAATAGATGAGAGATATTCCAAAGGCTGTGGTAGCTAGAGAGAAAGTGCACCTCCAAGTTCCCACTGGTGATAACATTTGAGGGGAGTTACATGGAGTGTGTCCAAATCTAGTGAAACAGATAGATACCAGGGGTGAGATTCAAATTGTTTTACTACCAGTTCTGTGGGCGTGGCTTGGTGGGCATGGCAGGGGAAGGATACTGTAAAATCTCCAGTCAGAGGTAGTATTTGTTGGTTCTCTGAACTACTCAAAATTTCCACCACTGGTTCTCCAGAACTGATCATAACCTGCTGAATACCACCTCTGGTAGATACCCTCAGGAAAAATGATTCTGCAAATAACCATGTAGGTCTTTTAAGAGTGATAACCACCACCTTGAATTCTACCCATAAAATAGTGGAAGCCTGTGCAATTCTGGCAACAATGGTGTAACACAAGCAAATAATGGAGCAGTCATAACCACATGCATCCTGCCTTCCAGACCAGGAAGGGCATTACCATGCAGAATACATTCCACAGAAAATACAGCTTTTGTTAGAACACTTGCATCTTTAGAAGCGGGGAAAGTTTTTGAATTATCATTTTTGTTTAGTTTGCTACATTAGAATATTTCTATAGCTGTTTGTCTTGGTACTGCAGGAGAAGGTTCTTCTTCACTCTGTCTTTTACTGTGGCTTGAGGTATTTTATCCTCACCTTACAACAGTTCATTTAGTGACCATTCAAAGTTACAACGGTACTGAAAAATGTGACTTTTGACTGTTTTTGACACTTATGATCATTGCAGCATCCCCATGGTCACATGATCAAAATTAAGATGCTTGGCAACTGGTTCATATTTATGACCATTGGTGTGTCCCAAGATCATGTGATCACCTTTTGTGAGCTTCCAACAAGCAAAGTCATTGGGGAAACCAGACTCACTTAACAAGCAGGTTACTAACTTATCAACTGCAATGATTAACAACTGTGGCAAGAAATTTTATAAAATGGGGCAAAACTCACCTAACAAATGTCTCATTTAACAACAAAAAATTTGGGCTCAATTGTGGTCTTAATTGAGGACTGCCGGGTACTACTTCAGATTTGCTGGTGATTGGGCATTTCAAAGCCATCAAAAAAAAAATTAGTTGCCTCTTCCCAAGTGTGTGGCTTAGCCAAAGCTTTTCATGACTAATTATCCCAGAAGAAATTCCAATCATATATCAAAGTTGCCCAGCCATTATATCCTTCAACCAGGGCAGAAAATCTGAATTGAACATTTAATTCTATTATACATAGTGAGTGTATAATTTAATTATAAATTCAATTATAAATTGTACAATTATAATTTAAAATGTACAATTAATATAATTAATTGTATCTGCAGCTACTAAGATTGTTAGCCATGCAGATATAAAAATAGCCAGGGAAATGATTGAAGCCTGGGAAACAGACCCTTTGTCAGTCAACAGAAGTGCTGATTTACCATCAACTTATCAGGTACTTAGGAGCCAAAGGCTTGGCAGTTCAAGAAAACAACAGCCAATCACTGGCCATCAACCAAGAGGAAGACATATGACTGATAGAATAGCCCAAAGCACATATTTCAGTAGAGAGAAATTCCCTGAAGATGGGCTCCAGCACAGGTCAGAAAGCTCGGAAGAGTAAACCTCTGGTCCCAGTAACCGATCCAGATTGGATTGTGCAATATTATCCTGGGATACATATATTTGCCTTCAATCTTCTTTCTCACCCTTCTACTTTTCTCAGACTAAGATTATGTTTTTTAGAATAACAGAGTTGGAGGGAATCTTGGAAGTCTTCTTGTTCAGCCCCTGCTCAGGCAGGGGTGGGATTCTACCTGGTTGGACCAGTTCTATAGAACCAGTTGTTATGATTCTACACAGTTTGGAGAACTGGCAAATCGCACCACTGGCTCCCTCCCAGCCCACTCACTTCTTACCTGGCATTCGTGCCATCAAACTTGCCTCCATTTGGTAAGTTGCTATTTTTCCTTCCCCGATCATCAGCTATTCTGCTGTGGCAGAAGGTTTAGATTAGCTAGAAAGCAGAACATTGTTGGATTTCTTGCTTTCTAGCTAATCTAAAAGCAGAGCTGAACCTTCCTTAGGACTGAAGCTTCTATTTTTCAGTGCAGACTCAGGTAGCAGATTGCAGAATGGTAGATCTCTGAGTAAATCTGTGATTCAGTGAGCAAATCAATCTACCTGACTGCTTTGCCTGATTTTGGGTAAAAGTTGCTTTTTTATTTAAAAAAATTCAATATTTACATAAATATATATAATATTTACATACAAGCCACACCCAGCCAGTCACATGACCACCAAGCCACACCCACAAATTAGGCCACACCCACAGAACTGGTTGTTAAGAAATTTGAATCCCACCCCTGGGATAACCTATACCATTTCAGACAAGTTTGTTTGTTTATTTTAACTTTGGGGTTTTTAATTTCAATTCAGCTTGCAATTGTTTAATATGTTTTTAGGTAATTTATTTATTGTTGTATTTTTAGCTGTGAGCCACCTTGAGTCCTTTCGGAGAGGGGGCGGCATACAAGTCAAATAAATAAATAAATAAATAAATAAATAAATAAATAAATAAATAAATAAATAAGTGGCTGTCCAGCTCTTTTTAAAACTCCCAGTGATGGAGTACCCACAACTTCTGAAGGCAAACTGTTTCACTGGTTATTTGTCCTCACTGTTAGGAAATTTTTCCTAAGTTCTAGGTTGTTTCCTTGATTAGTTTGTCAGGCCAAGCTCATGTATTCATAACAGCCGCCATCCATCTTCCTCAAGATCATCTCCATGTTCCTCTGAAAGGAAGGCAGTTGTTTGGTTTCCATAGTATAAGACCAACTTGTGATTCTGGGATTTTGAGTTGCTTTGTGGACCTTCATCTGCTAAACCTTTCATTTCACCCACTGTGAATCTATTTTGATTCATGGCCATATTCCTTCTATTCCTTAAAAGCTCCAAATAATAAAAAAGAAAGAACTGTAGCTGAAATAAATGCATGGTTAAATATTTTAGTAGGGTAATTTCCAGACCCTTTTGGTCTGGATGGAAATGTAATTAGTTCGCATAGCGGAAAACAAAGCAACTTTAGTTTAACAAATCAAATGAATGGCAGCTTGAAGAGCCAATTTATAAAATTTAAACAACTAAAATTGCTGTTTTATCTCTCCTGAGATATATTTGCAAAATGAATTTGGATTTGGTTGGTGAAAGTTTTGCAAGAATACTGAGAAAGCTTTAAAAAAAAGGACGATTAAAAGAAAAGAAGGAAGAAATGGCAGAAAAGAAAGAAATTGCGTTTTCAGTAAGAAGAGGCTCTTTTGAAGGAGTTTGTTTGTTTTAATGCCTAGACAAGTCCCTGTGGTTTTCTTGGCAAGATTTCAGAAGATTTCAGGTAAGGTTTGCCCTATCTGTTTCCTAGATCTGAGAGAGACTGATTGCCCCAAGGCCACCCAACTGGGTTTATGCCTAAGGTAGGAGTAGAACCTTAACAACTTCATCAAGCGCTCTCTCTCTCTCTCTCTCTCTCTCTCTCTCTCTCTCTAACTGTGTTCATATGGTACTCAGTTCCAAAAAGTTTACATGTTACACTAAACAGTATTTTGTATGTTGTAAAAAGACATTATGGCTTGGTGTGTTCTTCATGTGTGAGGCCAACCAGGTGACTTCATTGAATGTTTAGTATATTGTTGTGTTTTTTCTGTTGTCTACTGGTGCAAAGGCTTAGCAAAGGATTTTAAGCCTGTAGCCACATTTTGCGATCTTTCCAAATGAGATGGAGAATTGATGGCCCCACCAGAGGTTATTGATGTAGAACTTCCCTCAACATTAGTCGCTACTATAAATACTAGATCAGTTTCAATCATATGACAGGTCTAGATTTCAAAAAGTCATCTCTCCTGATGAATTATATCCTGCAAGGATTGTGTTATGTATGCAGGTTTAAAGTCATTGGTTTAGTTTGAACTGTTCTTGTAAAATGTAAGAAATGATTGGTTTAAAAAGTGCGGGAAAACCCTGCACACTGATTGGCTGGCAACTGCGGCTATAAGTAGCAGCCGCAGCCCAGCCAAAGGGGGTTCGTTCTCAGCTGTAGTCACTAATAAACAAAGAGCTTGAAGCACTCCGCATCTGACTCTTCATGCAAACTTAACACTGGCGACGAAGGTGGGATCTCCCTGAAGAAGAAGGCAACGCGGAACAGAAGAAAGAGAGATGGCTGCGCTGAACACCCCCAGCCCCGTTGATCTGATGGCAGAAGACTGGGAGACGATGCAGATGGTTTCCAAATGTATCTGGAAGGAAACAATCTTGCCGACATTTCCAAGAAGCGGAAGAGGGCGGTCTTTCTCACACACGCGGTCCGGCAGTTTTCAAGATGGTGAAGGCATTGGCGGAGCTGCAGACAGAAGGTAATGGAATGGCCTGACTTAGAAAAGTTGATAAGAGCCCATTACGCCACAAGTATCGTGCCTCATTAAGAGACACGAGTTTTACGTTGGGATCAAGGAGAAAGAAACGACTTCATGGCAAGTTTAAGAGACATTGGGGTGCATGAATTTAACAATTTAGAAGAGGCCATGATCGATTTTTTGGGCCTTAAAGACAAGGTGCTTCAGAGCAAGTTATTACTAAGACCTAAGATCACACTGAAGGAAGCAATAGAAGAGGCCTCTTCAGCAGAAGCTACCAAGTCCTCAGCAGCAGCCATGAAGAAAATTAACAAGGCCACAAGCCATCCTGATGTGGAAAAGTCCACAACAACTCATTGTGAGCAAATAGATTCTGAGTCAGACTGTAGTGAGGTGGAGGAAGGAATTTATAGACTCAGAATGGAGCGAAAAAGAAAGACCTGGGAAGAAAGAGGCAAAATTTCTACTGCAGAGGTTGTGGGGAAGCCACCCCGCACTGAATGCAAGTTCCTAGATACCATCTTCCTCCGTTGTGAAAAAAGAGGTCACCTAGCAAGAGTCTGCAAATCATCCAGAACTCCACCCAACAGAAGGAAGTTTCCTGACAAAGAATTCAAGCCCAACAACCTCAGTGAGAAAATGGGGTGCAGCACAGAAGCAAAGGGAAGAATGAAACTCATCAGACAGTAACTATTGGTCATTCTTCTTCTATCAATAACAGAAAAGTGCATGTCAGGGTACTAATTGAAGGAAGGCCTTGCCAAATGGAAGTGGACTCAGGCTCATATTTATCTATGGTGTCATGGGACACTATTCACAGACTACTCCCAAACATCCAGAAGAAGCATTTCAAGAAGTAAGCACTGACTCTTAAAGACTACCAAGGGAGATTCAATGTGAAGTTCAAAGGCCACACCAAACGCTGCCCTGACCATCGTGGACAAGGATCACCCAAGCTTGCTGGGACTTGAGTGGTTCAATCCACTAGTCATCGAGGTGACTGGCATCAATCACGGAGCAACACTGAATGGGAGGAGGCCTTGAAGTCTGAGTTTCCAGAGGTCTTCAGTGACGGATTGGGCAAGTATATGGGGATCCCTATCACTTTCAATCTAGATCCCAAGGTGCCCACGCTTAAAGCCCAGAAGGGTCCCATTTGCCTTAAAGGAAAAATTTATGCACAATTAGATAAACTAATAGCTCAAGGAGTTTTAGAGCCCACTGACTACTCCAGGTGGGAGACACCCATAGTCACACCAGTCAAGATTGATGGGTCAGTGAGAATCTGTGGAGACTATAAGGGGACATTGAACCATGCGCTTCAACAGAGCGCATATCCAGTTCCAGTGGTGTATCATTTACTACATTCACTTGGCAGGGGTACAGTCTTTGCCAAATTGGATCTGGCCCAGGCATATCAAGAACTAACAGTTGATGATGCCACTGCAGAGGCCCAAACCATTGTGACTCATAGAGGTGCTTTCAAATGTAAAAGGTTACAGTTTTGAGTAAGCGTGGCACCAGGCATCTTCCAAAGCCTTATGGAAAGGATGCTCCAAGGACTGCCAGGGTAGTACCTTACTTTGATGATGTGTTAATCTCTGCTGAAAATGACACTCAGTTACAAGAGAGACTCAGAGAAGTCCTTACCAGATTCAAAAAAGCGGGGTTAAAAGTCAAGGAAGAAAAATGCACTCTTAGAACTGACAAGGTTGAGTTCTTGGGCTATATGATTGACAAGCATGGTATCCACCCCACAGATGCCAAGGTTCAGGCAATCAAAGAAGCCCCTAGACCAAAATGTAAAACAGATTTGCAACTGCAGCTGCTGGCTATAAGTAGCAGCCGCAGCCCAGCCAAAGTGGGTTCATTCTGAGCTGTAGTCACTAATAAACAAAGAGCTTGAAGCACTCCGCATCTGTCTCTTCATGCAAACTTAACAGATTGAGTCAATGAAAGGGATGGAACCTTGCTGATCTCCAGGTCTTCTAGCAACTTTTTAAGCTTTTAGTCATAATGTTCAGCAGAATTGGCTGTGTGAGAGCAGATTTCAGAAAATTCCCATCCTAACATCTATAAGAAACAAGCCTTTTAGCATCTATAGGAAATAAGGTCTAGTTATCAGTGGTGGGATTCAAATTTTTTTACTACCGGTTCTGTGGGAATGGCTTGGTGGGTGTGGCAGGGGAAAGATACTGTAAAATCTCCTGTCAGAGGTGGCATTTGCTGGTTCTCGGAACTACTCAAAATTTCCGCTACAGGTTCTCCAGAACTGGTCAGAACCTGCTGAATACCACCTCTGCTAGTTATGGCTAACTTTATAGGAGAAGATACATTCTAAACAAAGGGATTTTTCACTGGTAGATTTCTTTCAAAATAACATCTCAGTTGTGGGACAGTTGTCTCTCCTTCCCATCTGACATTTCTTCATCTTAGCAACTTCCTTTGATGCTGTGTTTCTGGGGAGCATAGGGGTACTAGGTAACCTGAGGCAGAAAAGAAAAAAAGGTTTTGGAATGAGGAAATTGGAAGAAGTTGCCAGGAAAGAAAAAAAAAGAAAAGAATGCAATACAGTTGCTTCAAGTGTAGAGAGAGACCGACTACAAAATATATTTGGAAAACCATACTAAAAAGCATGTTCTGCATTTGCTAAAATGGCCCAGTGGGTTTTAGCACATCGATTTTTCTTTTTTGGATTAAACCCTTACAGAAATGATGTATAAAAACAGAAGTCAATAAGCCAAATTGTCTCACATCGACAAATCATCATCTGCTCCAAAGTGAGTGTATTCAATATGAAATAAAAACATTTTCCCCTTGCCAAACCATAGCCCCCTGCCTGCCAAGAGTCAAGACCATCCATTCCCCATTGAGCTATTCAATTGCTATTATCCCAGAAATTCAAAAGGCTGTAGTACAGCACAGTGGGGGAGGAGGGGGAGTCTAGGAGGTGGATGTCTATAGTGGCTGTAAATAAAAGTATATTTTCTATAAGTAGTATCAGGAATCTCTGGGATATACAGAGCAAGTTTGCTATAAAACGCTTTATCAATAGGCAGACTATGTATTCCACTTCAGAAATAACCTTCAGTATTAGGGCCTATTGCTCAATAGATGGGACAAGAAAATCCAGGTCTTTGGAGCATAAGGCAAACCAGAAAGATGTCCAAAAAACACCCCTTCAGACAATAAAGTGGAATTCTTTAAGCTGAATTCAACCCCAGGGTATTTCATTAATACATCAAGGCCCTTTATCTGTACAAATTACCAAAGTAGATAGGAGGGCTTCCATCAAAGTCCTAGCCAGGCCTCACCTTACATCACTTCTAATCTCAAAGTCAGCCAGATACTACAGCCAGCTGCTAAGGCTTTGTAAATTAGGAGAGGCCTCTGGCATTGCATTTGATGCTTACATGCCAAAACCAAACATTATAAAAAATATTTTGTGAAACTACATACTTCAACTGATGACAGTTCATTTAGTGACTGTTTGAAGTTACAGCTTCACTGAAAAAAGTGACTTATGACCATTTTTCATACTTATGACCATTGTAGCCCCGTGGTCACCTGACCAAAATTCAGATGCTTGGCAACTGGTTCATATTTATGGTTGTTGCAGTGTCCCGGAGTTCACCTTTTGCAACCTTCTGACAAGCAAAGTCAATGGGAAGCCAGATTCACTAACAATCATGTTAACTGAACAATTGCAGTGATTCACTTAACAACTCTGGCAAGAAAGGTTGTAAAATGGGGCAAAATTCACTTAACAACTGTCTCACTTAGCAACAGAAATTTTGGGCTTGATTGTGGTCATAAGTCAAAGACTATCTGCATTGGCTTTTCTTTTGTACAAGGAGTGATTCAATTGGTCTCCTCACACAGAGGGTATTTTGGTCCCACCCAATCAAACAACAGGTTGTTGAAGGCTAGCTAAAGTGTCTGGCATCTCAGTGAACTTTGCCACTCCCTGAATCCCAGGAGTTAATTCCACATATCAATATATGAAATAACTACTTTTTCCTCAGATCCAAACCTGAGACAGCTGCTTCATTCTGCCTCAGCAATAATTATAGGGAACTAATGGGGCAGTTGACAATATGTGCCATTCTGGTAAATTTGGTGTTCTGGACTGTTCCTTTAGATATAATCCTATAGACTTTGATGGTATTAAATTCAGAAGAACAATTTGTTCATGTCCAGATCTCTTATAATTTATCTTCCTTAATTTTCATCTTCCTTGGTTCCTCCTTCCCTGAAACCCCAAATTAAATTTCATTAAAACTATTCTCACATCTTGCTAACAAAATACAAGATTTAGAGCTAAGAGATCTCAGATGAAAACTCCAGAGGATAACTAGAGGTCAGCAAGGGATTGGAGTTTTCAGTATTTCCTTTCTTCCATCTTTCAACATCTGATTTTTTTTCCAGCTCAAAAGCTATGATACTGTAGATTTATTTCCATTATAATGCTGCCTCTAATTTCTTGTTTTAATTTCTTGTAAAACATTACTTGTTTTATTTTCACTCCCCCCCAAAAAAACTCCAAAACAAATATAATTTGCATCCTCTGCTCCCTTCAAAAACTTTCTGACTTGATTTGTTTATATCAAAAACAAACAGGTCTTCTGCTTTCTTAACTCTTGACCTTTTTTCCTTCTCCATCTGAAAAAGAAAAACAAACACAACCAGAATGAAAATCCCAATAAATTTGCAATAAATAGAAGAACAAGAAATTTGCATTAAAAGCATTGCTCCACAGTTCTGACTCCTGGTGTTATTGCTTCTCCTTTTTTCAGATATACAATTTTTAAAAGGTATTTTTCCTCACCACAACAAGCACAACAAACAACTGATTTATTTACATTAAAGAACTTCCTCTAAAGTTTTAGTTCCAGATTTTCCTTTTGCACAGCCACATAATCAACAGAAGAAAGACCTCTTTGAGATCCCTATTCCAGGACCTAAACTCTAAGCGGGGGGATTCAATTTTTTTTACTAACAGTTCTTTGGGCATGGCTTGGTGGGCATGGCATGGGAAGGATACTGTAAAATCTCAGTCAGAGGTGGTATTTGCTGGTTCTCGGAACTACTCAAACTTTCCACTACCGGTTCTCCAGAATTGGTCAGAACCTGCTGAATACCACGTCTGCTAAGTCCCCAGTAAAAGTATTAGAAAATATTCTCCCTCAGTATGAGTTTAGCTGTCCCAAAGCAGCCACATCTGGCACATTTTGCAAAAGAGATGGAATTGTCATCTCTGGACAGAAGCTGCCAATGACAAGGTTTATATCCCGCCCTGAGTCTCCGGAGAAGGGCGGGATATAAATATGAATTTTTAAAAAACCCTTCCAGTTAGAATTAATCATTCCAGTTAATCAGTGGAATGGCTTGCCTCCAAAAGTTGTGGGTGTTCCATCACAGGGTCTTCTGCTTGAGCCGAGGGTTAGACTAAAAGACTAGGTCCCTTCCAGTTCTGTTATTCTGTTAAAATACAAATCAATCAACACGTTTCCCCTTTCAACCCATGTCACAGGAAACCCATGTCAATGGAAAAGAGGGGGAGCTATGTTGTTATTTTTATCCATCCATCAGTAAGTGCACCATAAGTAAAGATGGCAGACAGAAGACAATGGAGAAGGCTCATACAAACATCTGTCCATAGAAACCACATGATCTCAAAGAGTTGTCAATGGAAAAAAATGGAACCATGGTAAACACAATCTGGATAGAAGATCAGGAGATCAGCATGGCCAAATCAGAAGAAGAAGAAAAAGGCAGAAGAGGATATCTTAAGCTGGCTTAGTTTCCAATCAGTATACTCTGCAGCTTAAGGCAGTAATGTGGAAAAGCCCACAATCATATTCAGAAGAGCAGACTCTAAGCAGCTTGTTTGTCTGGATTATATCACTGCATTCTGAACTGCAAAACTTTGGACATAGTGAAGGATGCTTCATTCCCGGGTCTTGTTAGAAGCCTTCAAATTTGCCTCTACCAAGAGGAGAGTAATTAACACCAAGGATGTCATGTTACATGAAATGTTTGCTGGGACCATCATACAATGACACTTTCACCATTTTTTCAGGGAATAAGAATGTCTCTGTCCAAAGACTCTCAGAAGGAAGAAAACCAAGACTCCATAATGAATAGACCACCAAGAAAGCTGATTCTTTTCCCTTGTCTCTATTTATTAGATCCACCAAACCATCGTGCTGTCCACAATGAGTACACTACACAAGAGGGGAAGGAGGACAATGTGGTTGGGCCCCTACCTAAAAGAGTTTTTTTTTGTCAGAAACAAAGAATTGCTCTTTCTCTTTTTCTCTTTTTCCCTCTTTCTCTTGCCCCTCCCCTGAAAAAAAATTGTCATAAGTTTTTTTTTAAAGAATACAAAGGGATCAGAACAAGTCAGAGAACTGCTTTTCCACAGAGAACTGTTTTTCATCATCAAAATGATAGATCCTTTATAATATCCATAAGAGTACACTGTAAGGCTTCTGACCCATACAAAACTCAGCCGTTTTGAAGATTTAAACTCAGTACCAAAAACCTTTGTTGGTAAATTACATCCCCCGCCCTTGAGGGAAAAAAATGCTTTGCTAACACAGTTTTTGTTCACAAAGGGTCTGCTATGAATAGAGAGATACCCAGGCACCATGTAGGGAAAGGAGCTGGAATATGGCTCCCCAGCTTCTTCTGGAGAGGAAGAAACAGCCCAGATCATTTATGTGACTAGCCTTCTCTTGGGCCAGCAAGGACTCAGCAGCGGAGGGCTGCCTCCGATTTTTGAAATGTTGCTTCTCTTCAAAGTAACCCTACCTAGCGCTGTGCAAAGGCAGTTCCACAATGCTGAGCGTCATCGAGCAGCATAAATAGCAAGCACGAGTGAATGTGGAGATTGGGAGGGCACAGATTTCAAACATACTTGGCTCTCCCTGTCTCTTTTCCGCACACCCATTCCAAATGCCTTAAGCTTTTGGGTCCCAGGCTGCTTCTTTTTGTCTGCAAAGATCTTTTAGTCACATTCCGGCCAAGTCTGCTGGTTTTTTTCACCACCCCTTTATTTTATTTTATTGCCCAAGAAGAAACCTCATCAACTGGATTTCACTGAAGTCAGGTTTGAATCTAGATTTTTATATGTTTACTTTATTTACTGTTTTTTCCCCTTATTTTGGGCAATCCCTTGAAATGTGGATGGTTTACCTGACTGACTGACTGACTGAGATGAAAGATAAATTTCTAAGTAGCTTGAAAAAATGTGTGATGTGCTTGGGTTAATGCAAAATGTAAAGCTCAGCTATATCCAGTGTCTGCTGAGGTGTTTCTCTAGACCTCCCTGGGCATGCTGAAAATTTGATTTGACAAACTGATTCAGTTGTAAAATCAGTTCAGCCCAGTGAGTTGCTCTGCTCTCTTGGTGGTGGTGGTGGGGGGGGAAGGGGAATTGTTGCTTGGGTCTTTTAATCTTTTTCCAAACTGACCAAAGTGATACAGTAAACGTAGAATCCTTTTGGCAGAATACCAGTGCTATAATACTTAACAGGAGCTTGAGGTCAAAGGAGTCATAAACTTAAATACATTTAACATACAGGAGGGTGAAGATGTGATTGCTGCTGTTGTTTTAAAAGCAAATAGAGCAGAATGTATTGGCGGGGTGAGAATTATTGGGCCTGAAAGGGGAATTAATTATTTCCTCCATAAATCTCTCTCTGAAATTAATATTGCTTTGGGAATAGATCTTACAGTATTATCCACATCCCCATTTAGTTATTTATTTATATTAATCAGTTGTCTGACTCATTACCTTCCCCCCAGTGTGTGTGTGTGTGTGTGTGTGTGTGTTCCTATAAGTCAGCATTTGCAAGGTGAATTTTATTGGGCATTCATTCAAGCCCTTGCAAATTTGCATGGAAGCCATACAGCAAATAAATGAATACTGTGAGGTAAGCTAGGCTGAGAGAGATTACCAGCCAATCAATTTCATGGAGCTGAAGTTTTCAGGTCTCAAGGTAACAAATTATTTAAATGAACTCCAGGCAGATTATCATAATTATATGGAATTTACTGTCATAAAATTTGCTGATAGCCTCTAGGTCAGCAGCTTTGCAAGGCCAAACAAATTTGTGGAAGGTAATTTCTAAGTGCTGATAGAGAGCAAGCTGAAACTGTACCCCATTGCTACTGCAACAGTGCTGAGTGGAATATGGATTTTAAATACAGTTACTATGATTTTGAATTGCTTTAAAAATAACAATAGGTTGCCCCAGACATGCCATATTTCATACTGTAGGAAGTTGGCACCCAACTCTCCTAGAAAAATGAAGTATTCTGGTAGATATTTAAAAGGCAGAATATTTCTTCTAAAAAGAGTAGAACCCCAGAAGCAGAATCTCACCCCCACCTTTGTTAATGGGTGGGCCATTAAGGCCTGAGCCAGAATACTTTACATAAGAAAGGTCTCCAGGTAAAGCTATAGCAATTGCCAAAAGCCCTTTTAAGGGCATAGATCATCCAGCGGGTCAACCAAGCTTGGAACTCAGGACAGCCTACAGAGTTGCCCCTCATGGGAGTCTGACAACCAATTAGAAACAAGCTTCAATTCAAATCCCAACAAAGGTTATAAAACCCAGATACTCTCAGCACCTCAGCCCTTTCTTGATCTCCTTCAAGCATGTGATCATCTTTCTCTGGAGCTCCAGACCATGTGGTCCTGTTCACCATTAAACTTTCCAAGCAGCCTCCATGTTTCCAGTGTCTTTTCCCCACTTGGAACTGAACCCAGAAGGATATTTCTTTCAACAATTGGCACCCAAGCAGATGGGACTCCAAGCTAACCTAACCAATGGACCAGGCCCAGGTAAGATTCCCTTGCCGGCAAACAGACCCATTGAGTCTGTGGGTGGGTTTTCCTGGACCTGGGCCAGTTGGAACAAAGGTTTTAAAGGGGTTTTGAGTGTTGAGCTCAAAAGGCTGCTTGGAAAGAAGGTGAGTACCTCCAAATTCTAAATTTAAAGCACAGAAAAATGGGAAATGTGTATGCCTTTGTGTGTGTGTGAAAGAGATCTTTCTTCTCTGTGTTCTACCAAGAGAGCTAGTATCAATTATATTACTGTTTAAAGCAATAATATTCATGCTGTTTGTTTAACCAACTTATGTATTACTTATATCACAAATCCTTTCATATATTTCCTTTTTTCCCTGTTTGTCTGCTAGCCATTGATGAGTCCCAAGAAAAAAATTTTTCTAGTTTTATTGGTATTGCTTGGAATAAATATAGTAATCTTGGCAGGATATTCAATTTTATGGTAGCTACTCTTTCCATCAATGATAGTTGTAGATTTTTCCCTTAACCAAATTTGTTTCATTTGTTGGCCAATTTATAACTTTCTTGACTATCTGTATACCTATTTTCCTTGTTAGTTCCTTTTCTGTATATCTGTAAACAATTATTTTGATTTTTTACCTTTCAGTCCTGCAACTTCACCATACTCTTCTATTTTCCTAAGTAGTTTGAGTCCATTTGTGGGTCTTCCAAGATAAAGAGCAAATCTTCTACAAATGCCTATAATTTATATTGTTCCCTTTTTATTTCCATAGCTTTAATTTCTATCTCTTGCCTAATATCTATATTTAGCCAATTCTAATATCA